>CALNVZ010003429.1:1594284-1626247 GCA_940671915.1 Paracentrotus lividus
GGTTAGGTGAGGATTATTAGTTTTGTAAAATGAATGAACCCATGGGTGAGAGTAGCACATCGTCCTTGGCTCAAAACGATCTGAGAGCATATTTATTACCCTGCTCTCGTGGAATGCGAGAAAGAGCGATGGGCTGATGACTTGTTGAGAACATAGCCTATTCTAACTTAGTATCTCTATGCTAGAACAAGAAAATTAGATTTTAAAAAAATCTATTTCAACGATAAGAACAAAACAAAGGGGAATAAGGTGGCAGCATGGAACATGAAACGTACATTCTTGTATATACGTAGGCCTATAGTCGGTTTGAATATTATAAAAATTCTCTATTGTTATTACACTTTTTTTTTATAAACTTGAAATGAAATTAGACAATAATAGAAGAGAAATGGAGAAGGATAACGATTGTAAAGGACATTTCATTATTTTGAAGGAAGGCATAGCCCTATGCTTTACAAATACCATGTGACATTCAGGAAGGGGAGTAAAATAATATTGAACACCTTGAAAAAAAACTAATATAGAATAATATTGAATGTACAATTTCGCTTATAATTTTATCATATTGAAAATACATCTTAGTGTATATTAAGCTCAAGAATATTTGGAATGCATTGTTTAGTGTACATGAGCTTAAAATTACTTCCAGGAAGTTTAAATCATAATGTTCAGAAAAATAACACAAAACATCGCGGATTTAACATGTAGAAATAAAAATAAAACATGCTCAAAATAGGCCATTGTATCTGTGCCAAAATTTTATTTCCTCTGCAAACGTGTCTCTCACAAAATTTTTAGATTAACCAAAACCAATCTTGTATAATATTATAAGAAACATAAAACATTCTTGTTTTCATCATCACCATCATCATCATCATCATCATCATATATATTATTATTATTATTATTATTATTATTATCATTATCATTGTTATTATTATTATTATTAACTATCATTATTATCATTATTATTATTATGATTATTATTAGTAGTAGTATTATTATTATTATTACTACTACTACTACTACTACTACTACTACTACTACTATCATTACTATTATACTGTTATTATTTATTTTCAATTATTATCATGTTTTTATTATCATTATTATTATCATCAAAAAGTTTATTTCTAGATTTACGGAAATATACCCCAAACCCAACTACCTCAATAAAAATGGGACACCTTTTACACAAGAAGACATGAAGAAAAAAAACACTTACCAAATATCCATGCCACATTATCATGTTTGCCCAACATTCTAAAGCTCCAATAGTCCAATCAAGAAGGTAATATATACTAATTCCAAGTTTGTATGAAACAGCATATAAAATAATCCAATTGGGTAACTATAATATATCTCAGTGTGTTCCATGTCTCCTTGAATCAAAAGTTTCATTGGAAGAATAACCCAAATCATGCAAATCATAGCCACGTTGAAATAGCGCGGGGGAAAATTGGCTTTAGCTTCCCTGGATCCGGGAAATGGGAGTCACCCTGAATGCCCTGCCTGGATATATGGCTTGAGTCAGAAACTGGCATTCCCTGCTTTCTTGAGCAAGATTTTTGCAACTTTTATTGCCCCCCAAATGTCCTTGTCACATGAACCATATGCGTTATAAAAACAAGGTCAATCCAGGGGTCATTGTGACTGGTAAATGTGAGTGTGTAATGTAAATGCATAGTTATAGCATGGATATCTCTCTTATCGTATCAGGACATCTCCCCCGGAGGACAACTCCCCCGGGGACAATTCCCGGAGGACAGCTCCCCCGGAGGACATAGGGTTAGGGTTAGGGTTAGGGTTACGGTTAGGGTTGTCCTCGGGGGAGTTGTCCTCCGGGGAGCTGTCCTCCGGAATTGTCCCCGGGGAGTTGTCCTCGGGGGAGATGTCCTAGAACCCTCTCTTATATATCCATGGTTATAGCTTAGAGAGTAGATCGTATTAGATTTCAACAAGCGTTTCGCGAGTTTGCACTAAAATTGTAATTACTATGATCCTGACTGTGTAATATAGATATTAAACAAACAAATGTAAATTTTTTCCAAAAACATTCATAAAAATATGAAAAATATGTTAATCATTTCAAAATTTTGCACTGATGATGGAGACTGGTAGCCAGAACATGTGCTAAAGATCTGACTGTATATTTGTTAGGTAAAGTGGTTAAATAAATAAATCCTAAATGACGATAGTGGATTTAGCGCCTGATTTAGCTCCTTTTGGAATGAAACACATATTTGTAACAATTTTTTTTCAATCTTTCAAAAAAATTTGTTTAACCAGTATGCTGCATTTGATTCCCATGCCTAAGATGCACTTATTTATCTTATTAAATCCATTTTGTTCAAAAGTGGATTTAGCGCCTTTTGGAATCGAGCTCTTCATTATGTTGTGGAATATGCTTAAGGTCAATCTATTTCGAAAATTCCAATTCCGGTTTTCCGTGTCCACCTCCGATCGTCACATGATCGCCGCCCCTGATGCGAGCACGAAGAGCGAACTGATATCTTTTGATATATCAACCTGAAAACAGTGCATTTTAAAGCTTTTTGTGCTATGCTCAAGAAGCTTCAAGAGGATGATTATCACATTAACATATACAATACGCGCGGCGAAGCGCGAGCCGATTCTATATATGTATGTTTATATAAAACATGACAAAGGTGGCATTTTAAGCTTTTTTGTGTTTTGCTCAATATAATATTAATTGTCTCATTAACAATAAAGCGAGTGCGAAGAAAAAGCAATATTTTGTTAAATATGTTAATGTTAATGTCATCCCCATGACAAGAATTTGTATCTCATTATAGCAACTACGAACGCGAGCCGAAAAACTTTGATACATCATCCTAAACACAGTTTATTTCTATGTTTTTGCGCTGTTCATAAAACGATACGTATCTCAAAAAACAAATACATGTAATACGAGAGCAAAGCGTTCCCGAATGTTGTTCATATATTCAATTTTAAAACAAAACATTTTTAGTATTTGTTTGTCATCCTAACAAATAAATCGAGAGCGAAGCGCAGAACGAAAATTTTGTCGGTTTTATCAAATCTAAAACAATATTTTTAAGCGCTTTTTGTACTGTGCTCATAAAAAGAACACCGATCTGATTAACACAAAATATAATTTTTTTTGCTACTAATTGACCACAAAGCTTTCGAGCTCAAAACAGGATGAAAATATCTCAACAAGAGATAAGTTGAGCCCAATCACAAGCTGAAATATTGATTTAAAATGGGTCATTCTATCATGAAAAGGATAGCCTAACGTATATACAGAGGTGGCCAAAATTATTAGAACACCAAGCATATTTAAGTGATTTTAATAATTTTCATTCAGTTGACCATTAAATACCTATAAAATGGTTGGAATGTCTCCGAATATCATCAAATATGCTTTAAAAACTAAATAACAAAGCCATGCGTTGGGAACTCGCCCCCAAGTCCCCCCTTTTTTTATGTCGTCCCACCAATTGCAAAATTTAAAAATCTTGCCCCTTTCAGGATCAAAGTGTCATGACGTTAAACATTTTAAGCCTCTTCCTAAAAAAGTATATATATTCTGAGAGGAATTTCCTGAGGATGTCAAAAATGGCATTCATAACAACACAGGGTAGAGTAGTGACATCTTATGTGGGAATTTTAATTATTTTTGAAGGGCCCAATTTTTTAATTCAGTGCCCCTAATTTAAGTCCATTGTTCCAATGACCCTTAATATTTCAACATATTTGAATTGCTTATGAAATTTCCTTCAAAAAAATATACATTTACAAGGAGTATCTCGGTTAAATTTTAAAAAATAGTCTTAAACTTCAATGGGCATGGTTATTTTGGTCATCTAACCACCAAGGGTGGGGGCGAATACACCTCCTCATTTGACCAAATTTGCTGAAACTTAGAATGTATTTGAGGTATATTAGATAAATAAGCCTGCTAAGTTTCATACTTGCAACTTAAATACTTCTTGAGCAATCGGCATATGTATTTGGCCGTATCAGGACATCTCCCCCGGAGACAACTCCCCCGGGGACATTCCCGGAGGACAGCTCCCGCCGGAGGACATAGGGTTAGGGTTAGGTTGTCCTCCGGGGAGTTGTCCTCCGGGGAGCTGTCCTCCGGGAATGTGTCCCGGGGAGTTGTCCTCCGGGGGAGATGTCCTAGAACCGTATTTGGCATTTTACTTTTTTGCATTTGGACTACATGGTTAATACACAAGTCTATGGGGAAATCAAAGCGCATAGCGCAACTTTTTTAGTGCTGCGCATTACCAGATGGTCGAAACTATATAAATTTGGTTTCAACATATACGTAAGACCGTATGCTAAAAAGTCAGGAAAGCTCATGGCACACAAAATATATTTTTAATCTGATTTCGGCAAATGAACTAGGGCATTGATAATCCCATAGACTTTGTGTAGGTTCAGGTGTTCTAATAATTTTGGCCACCACTGTATATATCACTAAACGAAGTGATCCGAGCGCAGAGCGAAAGTTGAAATTACAGGCACTTTTGTTATCCTTGTGAACCTAATTTGGTCACTAAAACGCCAGCGGGAAGCGCGAGCGAAAAAAACTAAAACTACGACCTGATTTTATTTTCTTTCTTTTTTTCCCTTCTGATTTTACTTTTCATTTTTTTCCCCTCTCTTCTCCTCTCCTTCCTTTTTCCCTTCCTCTTCCTTTCTTTCTTTTTCTCCTCTTCCCCTTTTTTCTTTTTTTTTCCCCGCCAAGTGGAAGGGGGGGGGGGGGGGGGCGGCCCCTTTGCCCCCCAGATCCGCCACAGACTTAAGACAGTAAATCGATAATCAAATATATTTGCAGATGAAATTACAGTTTATTACTTGTACGTTTGTAAGAAAATATATAAGAGTTCAACATTCTAAAATTTCATTGATTAAGCTTCATTTGTTAAAACCACGATTGCTGGAAGCAAGCGTTACGGACGTTACACAAAAAGGTGTTTTTGAATTGAACATAATGGAAAAACTCTATAAAGTTACATAATTCAGAGTTTCTTAACCCTATCAAGACCAAGGGGCACAATGTGCCCCCCTACCGAACTTTTATACGACATTTCTATACGCTTGGATCTTTTTCCATCAAAATTGTAAATTTCCTCAAATTTATTCATGAACATTTTGATACAGAGTTTGTTGGGGTATGATATTCTGTGTTGACATGGCAACCATAAATTGGTAACCAAGTTTCTCCATTATTTGGTAATTTCGATATCCATAGTTTTAAACAATATTATGGAGGTTTCTTTATTCAAATTGAATTAAAATAACATTTCTAAACTGAATACCAATCTTATCTTTATGTTTTCATTACTTTTCATGTGAAAAATGGCGCCAAAACAATAGATATAATAGAAAATTATTAAATATATCAATTTTTTCATATATCTAATCTTTTAAATTGTTCATCCCTTGAAATTCACAGAATATGATTATTTCTTATTGTATAACCACTTTGCCATACATAAACAGTGAAAATTAGTACAAAAAGCTATTTAAATTCAATTATTTGAGTCAATTAGCCGAAGCGCCCTCTCGTGGTGAAATTGCATTTTTCTTATTTCAGAGAATAAAGCGCCCCCATTTGGTAACTTTGAACATTTTAAATAGATGAATGAACAATGAATGAAACATAAATACATATTTGTACTAGTCTCCAACATCAAACTGTGTTTTAGAGCGTCAAAAATGATTTAATTCGAATTTTGTGCATTTTCTCTATGTATTTATTTATTAAACTATATATATAACGCCGCCCATATGGTGACCGTGAGAAATTTTTGTTGTACCAAATTGTAAAGCTTCAAATAATAAAAAAAATTACGGAGGGGCACAACGTGCCCCCTTGGGCTATGAACCATTAAAATACCTTGGTCTTGAGTGGGTGAACACTTATTTTCTAATATGTCTTACTTAATTCAATGCATTTACAAACAAAAAGTTTTTAAAAAAGTGGCTTGGTATTGTTCAATTTGGGTAATTCAGTTGTTACAGACGTTACATTTGAATTGTTACGGACGTTACATGTGTACAAAGTCAATGTAAATGGAGTTTTCAAAGTTATCATAAATATGATTACTTTGACTTTAATTGGATTTTAAAAAATTGGGGTGGGGTTGAAAAAAAGCCAATAAACAAACACAACAACAACAACAACAACACAACACAAAACAAAGAAATATATAAGAAATTTATAAAATAATAAAAATAACATAAGAAATTTGATTTTGGTATCAGAACTGTTAAAAATGTATCTGTGAAGAATGATGCAAAGAATATTCAAAACAAGATTAGCACTCGAGGAGCTTTATTTATTAGTCGAATAAAAAATAGTTCGATTTATGCATAAATTTGCATAATTAATATTACTGATTTAAATGAAAATGAGATAAATGTGTGGAGTCAGGCATGACTTAGCACATGTCAAAGACAAAATAATCTCTTTAAAAGTATTAGGAGGCCTTTTTAGGTCTGTCAGTGGCAATTTACTCTTTGATTTGTACTTATTCATGCATTACTAGACGAGTCGATCTAATTTTCATACAAAATGAAGTCAATATGTGTAACAAACACCCGCTGCCAAGTTATTAAGCGAAGATATTTTCGTTAAAACTTATGATATTTTATTCATGATGGAGTTGCTTTTTGTCAGCTTTTGTTGTTTAATTTCATCCCCCACCCTGGCCACAATTCGGAAATTTGCATGTTCGCAAACAATGCGCCGTGTTCATACCAAGCGTAAAGACATAACACACAAGTGGTACCAGAAGATGCGAGAGGAGTTACTCTTCAGAATATGTGAATAATTTAGGGTTTATAATCGGTTTTCTTTTTATTAACATTTTTCTAGGCGTAAAGTTTTGTTTTATCACTCGGTATATAATATATCCCGCGGCTCATTTGAAGGCCTCATGGCTTTATTGTGCGGTGGCATTTCTCTTGAATATTACAGCAACATTATCTACATTATATAAACACGCCATTAAGGACTTGTTAGGATCAAGCTCGTCAATAGTATAAATATTAAACCTTTCCAAAGGGAAATCCATGTTCATTTTGTTGTCAATTCAATATAAAGCAATATACCATCTTCTGAAAAACGTCAGCCCCAAGTCTTTCATCGAGATTTCTGAGTTGGCCCGCCTGGAGTTGCGGGGGAAATGACATGGAGGTGTCATGTCATATTTAACTTTCTTAAACTCAATTTAATTTAAAGTCGTGTCAATCTAAATTGTATGATATATACTCGCTATGAAATAAATCTAAAGCTTATTGCATAATGTTTGCTTAAATATAGCCACTCATTCTAACCGCATGTCAGAGCCCTGTAGACAAGGAAGGTGTTCACCGGGATGCCCCGATTTGTCTCGCCCAGCGTATGGGCAGAAAATTACCTCAATTACTGGGTCGCTGTTTTAATGATTGATTGCTTTATAAATTCAACTTGGTTGCTCTTCATTTCCAAGATAGTTATGGCAATATCATTTGAACGTTCATTGATAAGAATGAATATATTGATATAGGCCTATATCATGTATATAAATGGCCCGTTATTGAAGTGTAGATGAATGATACGCAATAATGCCAAAAAAAGTTTCTCTAAAGTAAGTTGTGCTTTTTAATCTTTAATCCAAAATAATTTATGGCAAAACAACAGTTTCACAACAAGATTTACCATTTATGAATATTAATTTGGTTACACATAACATTGAAAAATGCCAAATTCTGTGTAAAGTCCGTCACTTTATGAATTATAGTTTTAACAGTCTAACCCTGTATTGCCTAAAGTAGCTGTGTACTTGCAGTAGTTCATTTTAATAGGTGTTAGAGTCAGCTGTGGTGTTTGAATGATATAAAATGGACAAGTATGTCCAATTTGTTCAAAATGTATATGTAGGCAACCTAGGGCTTGCTAATTACTTTTGTTATTTTCAATTTCCCTGGTGATTTGCATCCATGTTGAACCACTCATAATGACGAAAATCAAGGGTAATGCAAACATAACAGATTTTTTCATAAAATCAAATTTGATTTTGAGCTCTTTGCAATAAACAAAAATGAGTTTTCTCTAACCAATATTTGGAAGTGTAAAACCGACTTGTTTCTGTTGATACAAATTAAAGCATAATTATCTTCGCTAAACCTATTATAAAGCCATCATCCTCTATCTTTATGTTTTTCTCGTCTTCGGGTCTGTTTAATGGTTCCATCCTGACAGAATAGTTTATATTTCTTTTAATTTTGCTCTTTGAAAGAATTTTCTTATTTTACATCTGCGTTTAGATGGTATTGATTATTGAGCGTTTTTGTTAGAAAGGGAGTCATTTTCTATGCTTATTTCATAGAATGATATGTCAAGCATGCTATTATTGAGTTCTTTCTCTTTAAATTTTCTTGAAATTGAAGTGAATTTTGGGGGCAGAATTTTAACGACCTATTCTTTTTTCTTATTAAATATGTTATCTTTAAGTTGACTAATAGGCACCAATGCCAAATAGGTAAAAATAAAATACTCGTTTTTCAAATTGTTGGCTTTAATAGGGTTTATCCTTATAACTTACAGGATTTATCTATAGATCTAACTATGTATAGTTTTATTACATTATACAGTTTCTTTGCAACTCAACAGTGCAAATCACCACAAAAAATATTCAAAGTTTAATTTTTATATTACAAATTACAGAACGCCATCTCCGGTGGTGATATTGTGTTTTTCTTTATAATTATCTGAATAGCCGTTAATCGCCACCGTATTTGCTAAAACATTGATAATGTTAATGGATGGATAAACATTGAGTGAATCGCATAAAACAAAATATTGGAAACAGTCTCCGCAATAATGAACTGTAATAATTTATTGATTTAAACTGATCTGCATACAATTTTTTGTTTGTCGCGTTTTTAAGCATATCTTTTGACCTATTGCAAATAGCCACCGAATAAGGGCGCCCAATTAGAAACCCCTTAAATTTGAGAAATGCTCTATCATCATGCCAAAAAACATGAATATAGAATAATGATCGTCTTAAAAAAGTGGAAATGGCCTTTTAACGGTAAAAATTACCCTTTGCCGAGCCACAGGAATTTATCGTCCGGATCGTCTGATATAACTAATAGTACGACTGTGCGAATGAAAGATGTGGATATTGTTTGAGTGTGGCTCCAGCAGACATCATTTTGCTCCGGCTATAATTCTAAATGGTTCGTCCGCCGCTTCCACTTAGTTGACGCGCTGCGTATGCCGTGGACGTTTCCCCACCCATTCCCGGAAAAGAAAAAACAAATAACTTGTCAGCCCCCACAATGCCCATTTTCGCAATTGTTTATCATTTTGGCCCTTTTTGTCTACCCTGCTGACCAAGCCCCCTCAATGCTTATTACCCAGCAATGAAGTGTATGGTTGTTATTGTTCTTTACAGCTTAAATTAAGTGTTAAGGTTAAAGGATTTTCGTCTGTTGTCTAGGAAGAGTCAAAGTATATTTCGATAGAGGTTAAAAATTGATTTTATTTGCAATTTTTAGCACATGGAAATCCCAAAAATGTATTGTAGAAACTCCGGCCAAAAATAAATCATAATGAAAAATATACTATATTACCAATTTTAGCAACCTTGGTCAATAAGCTAAAAACAAAAATTTGGGGAAAAGTTTATAATCAAAGGGTTTATGGTTGTTTTTTATTTCCTTTGTTTTCACCATAAAGTAAGGATAAATATTTCATTTTTTCACCAATCTCCTTTTTAGCTTCAACCCTCCCCTAGAAAAGAGACAAAAGCATATAAACCTTTAAAACTAATTTAATGCGAAATAAAAAATATTAAACCCTACACTTAAGACGCTTTTTCGCGGGTTAAGATTCAGGGGGCCTTGGCCAGCCGGTAAACAAAAAAGGGGCCCAAAATGACAAAAAATGCAAAAAATTGCATTGTGGGGGCTGACAACCCTCTTATTATTTTTAATTCCGCCGGGAAATGGTTGGGTAACACAACCAAGATATAGCAGGGTCGCTGAAAAAGTGATCGCGGTGACAATTAATTTCATGAAATACATCCGAGCAAACAGATGTTGGTGGGGAGCACGAAAAAAATATCCAACTTTCTGACCAAGCAGTGCAGTTGACCGGGCGATCACAAAATGCTTGGGCAAATATGTTTTCCATTGACGCATGTGAAGCATGAGCAATTCAGGTTGGTATCCTCACTTCGCGGGAGACGTCTCCGCGAGCAGAATAGTAAATGTTGTCTCCGCGACGGGATAAAAGTATTTGAGACGTTCCGGCGACAAGTTATGGGGAAAAAAGTCTGAGGTAGTCCCAAATCCATCTCGCGTAGACGTCTAGGGACTACTTCAGAGCTTTATTTTTCAAAAATTGTTCCGGAGACGAAATTTTCTATTCTGTCTCAGAGTCTCCGCTTAGGGTGGTATCTTCACTTGCGGAGACGTCTCTGGGCGACAGAATAGAAAATTCGTCTCCATCGAGCGGATAAACAGGTAATTAGAGACGTCTCCGATATGCGGCTAGACGTCATCAGAGACGTGTCGGAGAGCGGAATTGGGACTACTTCAGAACTTTTTTTCCCATAACTTGTTCGTGGAGACGTCTTAATACTTTTCATCCGTCGTGGAGACGAATTTCCATTATTTCGAAAGTGAGATACCACGCTTAGTGAGATAGCACCACTAGCTTATTTTTTAAAGGCCAATGAATGAAAGAACAAAAAAATAATTTTTAATACCTGTCTTTATTTACTGGCAATAAGTTTTATGTTTAATTGCTTCAATCCTCTTATTTCACCTCTGCTTCCATCACTAAATTCTCTCCCTTTCACGCTTATTTTCTCCTCCTCCTCCTTCTTCTCTTATCCCTCTTCTTCTCCTCCTTTCATTTTCCCTTATTTTTTTTTGTTCATATTATATAGTGCATAATGATAGCTACATATTAATTTTATGTGTCGTATATAGTGAATTTTAGGCCTATGAAACTTGTTATAAAGATCATTTACACACTGCCTTGAACCACAATTGGGCCATGCACCTGGTTGGTTTTTTCAATTATGATGTCGATCCGTATACATTTTATGCTCTCTTTAAAATAAAGAAATGATTACACTTTATAGTGAAAATAGTATTTATAATGTGCCCTAATACCAGTACGAATGGCAATATATACAATGGTTCTCTTGTAAAATTTGAAAGCACTGTTCATACATTGTATGCTGACATAGCTACTATAAGTACGCAGAAAGACCCTTGTTGATGAATTCCTGTCTAGACAAGCTTTCAATGGGCTGTAATGTGCAGGGCTCGTCACAAATCATTGGAATACCTATCGGCAAGGTCCATAAAAAAATGTAAGTCAAAATCCAAAAATTTCTTTTATAAGGCGGAATCCATTGAACTTCATTGGTCAAAAGTTGAAAGAAAGTTTTATTAGTGAAAGGATTGAAAGAAAATCTATCGAACGACAACATTATAGAAGCGGACGCCTACGTGTAAGGCTACTTCCTTAGCTGGTGTAGGGCCGAGGCAATAACTGGCCTGGTAGCCGAAATTTGTCTGTTTAAATCAGGTAATTGTTCTTGATGAAGGAATATAACTTCTTATAGAGTCAATAAAAACTTATGGAATTTGGTTACTCTATTGTACAACGTCTTTGTCCTTTGGTGATTTTTCCCCCCGAACCTTCACCCCTCTAGGTAGTTTTTTTTTTGTTTGTTTAATAATGAACTAAATTGAAAACAAAAACAAAAAACACAAAACAAAAAAAAACAAAAACAATAGTTCTTTTCCCCTTAAAGAAGGAGAGGGAGAGAGAGGTGGAGGGAGAAGAGAGATGGAATGATGGGGTTATATCGTTCAATGACCGGTGCAACCGGTGACCATGGAGTATCCTAAACATCAAACAATTAATAAACATGACCTTACATTATTTTCAATGACATTGAGCTTAAAAAATACAAACGGAGTTACTCATTTTAAGCACTTTTACGACTACCTAAGTTTATCGATCTACAATGTGCCATCGCTTTCAAATTGCCATATTAAACATAGAACAAAATCGGGTCTGCAATGTCTATATATACTCTCGAAAATCATGAAACACCTCGTCCGATAAAATTTTGGCGCGCTAACTGCCTGGCCTATATTTTTTTGTAACATACACATTACTATATTTGTACAACTTAAGATTCGTACAAATATGCTCGTCATATACTTCCGCAATGATTAAATGTATATCGATATAAAAGACAACTATGTGCCACTGATATCTTCAAATCGGATAGCTTCAGCATATATTGGATATATAGCGAGTGTGGTAATAATACACATTAGCAGATGAAGACGTCAAAGATTCCTGAAGAAACGGTAGGCACGATAATGAGTTCGCTGCGTGCGGTGAGTTGAGCTAACCGATAATCCATCATGTCTAGTTGGGGGCTGGGAAATTGCGGTTGTGTTGGTGTGATTTGTTTGCTTGTTTTTGTTGTTTTTTTGTTTGTTTGTTTGCTTGTTTGTTTGTTTTGTTGTTGTTGTTTTTTTATAGTAGTTTGCAATTGTAAGGCCATCTAAAAGTACAGTACGTTCCTACAAAAGGCGGAATCCACAGGCATGCAGATGGTGAGTCATATGTGTTAAAGAGGAAAACAGATTATTTCTAATTATAACCGTGTAAACGGTGTTGTCTGATTTTCTGGTCTTAATATTTACACCAAAGAGCAAGGAGTCATGCATAACAGGCGCGGACACCCCCCCACTCCCCATGCTCCCAAAGGAAAAAAAAATAAAAGCTCTGATCTCCGTGAGCGCATTCATGTGGTTGTCTGCGCTCTGATCAAATTTGATTCTCACATTGAAACTTCAAAACCATCTTACTTATCCATGCGTTTACAGAATATGTAGGCTTATTTATATCTTAGTATATGAGAGAAGATTTTCTACTCGAGAAGAATAATAATTAAAAAAAATTAAAAAAATTATAAGATAAAATGGCTGGGCATATTGGGTCCCACTTTTAATGGTATGTACGAGTGGCGTAAACGCAACCAGTGTCCTAAACCCAAAGGACACAAACTATTAGCTATAGGTAATAAAAGTAAAACAAGAAAGTATTTCGCCTGTGGTATATTAAGATTTATTTGGCTGTTTTATAATAGCAGATGCCCAAACTTTACAATCTTGTCATAATTTAACCAATCCTTAACAAAATTATAAGCTGTCTGTATACTGTTAATATTTAAAGGTAAGCTATCTGGACCCCAACTAAGTTGCTGTTTAAAAAGGTTCCAGGTAAAAATGGCTAAAAGAAGGAAGAAGAAAGGAGGTAAAAAGGCAGAGGCAAAATGGCAGGGTAAAAAATGGGCAGAGGTAAAAATGGCAGAGGCAAAAATTTGGCAGAGGTAAAAATGGCAGAGGTAAAAATGGCAGAGATAAATATGGCAGAAGTAAAATGGAATGTCTTTCGCATCCTATTGTCATAGCAAAGCCCATACTTATAATTATGGCAAATTCCCTTAGGAAGGGGGTAAAACATTAATAAAGAAACTGAGAAGGGGATTTTCAAATTTAAAATGCTGGACTGCCTGGAGGTCCTTATCTTCAAATTGACTGACTTCCATTTGCAGGATTGCTATACCAAAGTGAACGAATTGTTTTATTACATTTTTACCTTTATACTGTACATGTTATACACAAATTATAAATAAATTACGACGTCAGTGTGGAAATGCCAATCTCAAAATAGGTGTGCACGTTTTTGTTTAACGGACAAACACAACATGTCTTAACAAAGTAATTCTTTATTATTTTTAGCCTCATGAGAGAAAAAATAGAATAAAATTACCAAATACGATTTTGAATGTACACGTGCAGTAATGACTATAACAATCGCCAAATACTTTGATATGCAATAGCTCATAATCAGCTAGTCCAAATGGAGGCAGTCAATTAAAAGTTAGAAACACCTCAACAATGATATTTTATAATCCCTTCTTAATAACTAGTCTTCGTTAAAACTATTTACCCATTTGGTATCTCAGCTTCGCGAAAACACATTGAGTCGGATTTGTCAACATCTTTCTCCTTAATTGTCAGACCGTTTCTAATATAGTCCTACTCTTTATACGTGAAACAAGGATTCCGTCGCGGTGAGACGTCTCCGCGACGGATAATAAGTATCAAGAGACGTCTGCCGATGTCGCGGAGATGCAGGGCAGAAGACGTCTCGAGACGTCTCCGATACAGTTTTTCAATAAAACTGGAACAAAGCAATTTCAAAAAAACCGTCTCAAAGTTGTATCCGCGACTCATGAAAATGTTTTAAACAAGTTTTTTTTAAAATTGTCGCTGGAGACGTTCGTGGAGATATCTCCGCTACGTCTCCGCACATCGGAGACGGTAGACGTAATATTTTTTTATCTGTCCGAGGCGTTTCCGAGAAGGTGAGATACCACCCAAGGGAATTGGCCATGTTTATTCATGATTTGCATAACAATTTAATTGCGTAACAACCTAACAGTTTACGTCTGGCCATTTTTTTCTCCGCCATTATTACCTCTGCCATTTTTACAACCTGACGCGTTAAAAAAAGCAGAAAATTAAGAAAACCAAAACAAAAGTTTGAAGAAATCGGACTAATAATAAGAAAGTTATGAATATCTTTATAATGCACAAAAAATCATTTGCTATACCAAATTGGCTAACAAACTGATCAGCAAAGCTGTGATGTCCAGGGGTACAAATTTCCATGCATTTTCTAATATGGTTTTATGATAAAGTTTTCACTTTAATTTGTAAGAAACTGTTTTCCCCATAACTTTGGCCAAGATATATTGATGACAATATGCTATTGCATCCTATAATATTTAAATCAGCAACCCATCTAGATATAAAAAACGAAACAAGACAAAAGATTTTCAGTGGTTTTGCAGTATAAGAAAAAAGATATTCATGAATGTTGAATTTCATGAACTATCACTTTTCTTTTGAAAATGGTCATTATGATTCTTTTTTCATCAAATACATTGATGCATAACATATTGTCATCAATATATCTTGGCAATGAAGTTTATAGGAGGAAACAGTTTCTTAACAAAATACAGTGAAAATTTATCATAAAACCATATGGAAATGAATGGAAAGTTTGTGCCCCTGTAACAATCAAAGTTGTTGCTAAATTTGGTATAGCGATCACATTTTCTTATTATAAGTCCAATTTTCTTCAAATTTGTTTTTAATCTGTTTTCTAATTTCTGGCTTCTTATAAAAGTAACTATTTGGTCCAGAGCTTCCTTTAATTCATTGATTATAATGGTTTGTAGAGCATTCTGTACTATCTGAAAGGGGAAGCTTGTACACTTTCGTTCCTGAGAGGCAGATTACCAGATTCAACAATATTTACCAAATGTTAGGGGAAAAAAACCGTATTTCAAATTATTTCATGTTTAGTTATACTTTCCCAAACATGCCAAAGATAAAATGGCCATAAGTTTGTTCAACATAAGGTAAGGCGCGAGACGGGCGAGGCCCCGAGAAATTGTGGTGTGTGTGTGTGTGTGTGTGTGTGTGTCGTTTCTAGGTGATGGGGGGGGGGGGGTTGCACTAAAAATCAGAGGTTTTGATTGTCTGCAGCAAAAATAATAGAAAATTCAACCTTTTAACAGTAATTACATTTCCTGAAAGAGACCAAATATATTAGGACAGTTTATGGCATATCATTGAAAGAAAACGCGCAATGAAAATGTCTTTGGCAAATAGGCAGGGCGAAATAACCTTGGCAATTGGCAACCAATAAATTCCCTTTTTTGGGGCCTCGAAACTAATGACGAAACATTGAAAACATTTTGCGGGAAAAAATATGAAACAGCTTAATAACTTTTCCACTAACCCTCCCCATTAAAAAAATTAAATTTAAGAGGGCCCTTTTTTGTCCTCCATTTTGTTAAGAAAATGAAGTGGTCTGTTAATCATTTTGGTCTCAGGAATGACAAAATGATGCAAGCAACATCAGAAAATTTAAAATCCTAGCTAAGGCCGGTAATAATTTTAAGCGCTTAGAAACACCTAGGTTGATATATGAGCGGGCTATGTAAATTGTATATTATTATTGATTATTATTATTTATTATTTATTATTATTATATTATTATTATTATTGATTATTATTATTATCATAATAATACAATATTATCATTCATAGAGCTCTCTTACTATTGGCCAAACTTGTGGTAATGCTCATAAGAGGTGGAATCATGTATCAAAGCATGCACTTTACTATCAATATACAATTAACGCAATAATAGACAAACAATAATAATAATGATTAATGAATGAAATATAATAATATACATAAAGGCTGGTATTTGGGTTTAGAGGTGGCTAATTAATTATGACCAAGTAATGTAATTTGCAGAAGTATTGACGAGTGACCTGAACGAGTCGCGATGCAAAATGTGGATTGGTTGATTAATCTTTTGTGTCAAATCTTTGTATCAATTTCAATTAATTTGCTTTATGATGAAGTTTGTTTTATATTTTCTTTCAACAATCTCCCTAATAATGTATGAATTTGTTGCTTTAGGATTTTGAGAATGATGTAAGGGGCAGTTCAAGCAAGTTTTCACATACGTTCTCCCCGCCCCCCCACCCGCCTGGCTTTCAATTTGTTATCCACTGTAAAATGCATTATCACCATACATTTCTCATTTAAAAAACGTATTCAAAGTAATTTAATTTGGGTCATTGAAAATGTGTATGTGAAATGTATTCCAGCACTATCAGACTAGAATTTATCATAAAATTCACCCAAGGTAGCAACTTCAGTTTGATAAATGTACTCAGTCAGTAATGATATCTGTACTCTAGAGGTTTTATGTACGCTTGCCTTCAGGAGACTTTGGAACGTTTTTTGGGAGGTAAAGGCACAAGGAGATAGAAAAACAATGAATTGACAATAAGGAAAAAGAGAATACAATAAGTAACATAGAAAGAGAGATAAAACAATGAATTACATAGGAAAGATAGAAAAAACAAAGAATAACATAAGGAAAAGAGAAATTTAAAGCAATGAATAACATGAAGGAAGATAGAAAAACAATGAAAACATAAGAAAAAGACAAATACAATAAATAATGGCAAACATCTTCGTACAATGAATACACAAGAAAAGATAGAAAAAACAAAGAATAACAAAAGGAAAGAACATGAATAACATAGAAAAGAGAAAACAATGATTAAAAAAAGAAAAACAACGAGAAAAAAATAAATACGTAAGGAAAGAGAAAAAACAATTAATAACATAAGGAAAAAGAAAAATAACAACATAAAGGAAAGAGAGATAAAACTTATGAATAACATAAGGAAAACCCAAAAAAAACAAATTGAATAACAAAGGGAAAAAGAGAAATAAAACAATGAAATAATATAGGAAAGAATAGAAAAACAAAAAATAATATAGAGGAAAAGAGAAAAGAACAATGTAAACATAAAGAAAAAGGAAAACTATTTTAATACATATGAGTGAGAAGATAGAAAAACAATGATTATTTCAATAGAGGAAGGAAGAGTAGAATAAAGGTTATGAAGTAACAGTTTAGGGAAAGAGAGATAAAGACAAGTGGAATTATCATAAGAAGAGAACAGAAAAACAATAGAATTATGATAGGAAAAAGAAAATTGAAAAGCAATTTTTGGAATAACATTTATAAAGTAGTTGGTGGTGTGTTTTGTTGGAAAGATAGATAAACAATGAATAACATAAGGAATATAATATAAAATAAAAATATATAATATAATTACAAAACTAATAATCCCTCACCTATACCTCCTCACCCACGAAAAATGGAGCATTCCATTCGGCCAGCAGGCCAAATCGCTAGCAAGCAGAATAGATTGCAGGCAAACGATTAAAAAAAGACAATAAAACTCGCCTGCAGGCGGGTGTCTACCAGGGTACTATATGATCTGCCGTCTGCTCTTCTGCACCGCAGGTGCATGCCGGTGAATCCCAGAGTTTTCTGCGGTGCATATTGGCGTTGAATCTGCCAACCGCAATTCGCAGCCGACTGATAGTGTTCCCCACGTCCTTCATGCCATGGCAAACGCGGTGAACTGCCGTGGGTGAATTGTATCTTCCCAGGTCTTTTCCTACTCCTGAATTAGGTAGATCTGCTTATAGGGCGTCGGGCATCTCGGGAGAAAGGTCAAGATTGTTAGGTGCTCGCGGCATAGACTTGGCGGTGCAATCCAGCGAGTGCAAATCTTTTGGTGTAGACCAGAGATTAATCTTGTGATGAGCCGCATGAAGCCATTAAGTGCACGGCTTTTTTGCTTTAAGTGCTCCAGCACTTGATAAGCATATTCAGCAGAGCTGTAGGCCAGGACTACAATTCCTGTGCGAAGGGTAGATGTTGATGCACCCCATGATGTACCAGCCAAGCGATGCAACAAGTTGTTCGTCGCTACAACATTTGCTCGCAGGGCTTCAGTTGCAGGGTAATGCTTGTACGTCAGCTGTCTGCCTGTTTCAATCCAAGGTATATGTTGGCATTTTTTTGTTTATTTATTTATTTATTTTTTATTTTTTATTGTTATTTTTTTCTTTGTACAGCTGTTCCGTTGTGAACAACAGACAACTGCCGATTTGCTTCTTTTGTGTTAAGGTGAAACGCAGCTGCTGTAAACTTTGCAACATTCAGCTTGAGTTCAAATCTTCAGGTAGACTGCAAAGAGCTCAATGTAAGCCGTAAGCACATTCTCTACTTTGATACAATTCCTAACTTATTACAGGCTAGGAATGCTAGATCATCTGCAAAGCCATACTGATCGATGCTGTGCAAGGTAGGTCACTGATGTAGATGCTATGTATATTTGAAGAGCAGGTCTAAAGCATGCCTTGGTCAGGGTTCTGACCAAGTTTGATGGCTATAGGGCATTGTTTATCTTATTTGACCTCTGATGACCTTTGTCAAGGTCATCTAAAGTTGCCACTGGTGTTCTTCTGACCAAGTTTATTGGCAATAGGGCATAGCTTACCTCATAACTCACGAAAATCTACTATGACCTTATTCGACCCCTAGATGACCTTGAACCTCACATGTCATAAGACATCTCAAGTCCCCCTACGCATGTTACTTGGGCCAAGTTTCATAAAAATTGGACGTAAGCCAGGTTAAGAAACGAGAGCACTTTGATAACCCTTAACAACGCACAAAACCATAACAACACACACACACACACACACACAAACATACACACAGAATATATGACTATGACCTTGTTTGACCCTGATATTATCGTGAACCTCATGCATGTGTCATTGAACATCTCAAGTCCCCCTACTCAACCTTTACATGGGCCAAGTTTGATGGAAATTGTATTTAAAATTATAAAATGGCTCTGTAATATTACGCAACGTGGTTGGTCAAAACGCGTCACGTGTGATGCTGTATTTTCGATGCAAAGCACCAGCGTGCATTTTTCTGCGCAAAAAAAAAGTAATAACACACTCTCATCCGGGTCTTTTTTACTTTCTTGGATGACGATCTTGATGTAACTATACACAGCCCCGTTGCCGAAAGCGACGGGGCTGTACTTCCACCACCTCCATTTACAGCGAAATAATCAGCGATGATGAGCGCTCAGGTGATTATACTGCATGGTCAATTTAATCAATCTAATGTTAAAATGTTGTTGTAAGGTTTCTATGATGTTTCACGCGTAACAACGACTAAAAATGAAAGTATATAAGAGCTTCTTGACTTACCAAATTGAATTTTCCGTTGGCCTTGTCTCTTCTCATAGTGTTGGTGCCATCGCTGCCATTTTTCTATGACGTCATTTTACTGTGCGAAGACGTATGGCGAAGACAACGCACGCACGGAGAAATATACGTTGTTGATGGACTCAATTTTCCTGTATTTTTCTACATTATTAGTTGATTACTTCATGTGAAACATTCGCAGATGTCACCAATTCGAGGAAAAACTTCAAAGATTTGATTCAATGTGAGTATGAATTCAAATAAGGTATTTTTGACCACGAAATTTGTGGTCTTGTATAGATATTTTCAAAACTTCGCCAAATATGTCTACTGGTTCGTCAGTTCCCGTCGCTTCGCGACGGGGGCTGGTCGGTTTAATCTTGATGTAGATGTTGAGCTACTTACCAAACATTCCAAGGGATAATCCCTTGGAATTTTTTGGTAAGTAACTCAAGATCTAGGCTACTTCTTACTAGAGCTAGCAAAATGTCGCAATTTTATAAAAGCGTTAACACATTTCCCTGTATATAATAGTGCGATTAAACTTATATGCAGTGATCGCTCGATCGATGCTTCAGATGGAGCTCGCTGCACACTCGCCTGCGGCTCGTTGCAGCGCGACCCCTATCTAAAGCTATCTCGCGGTGCACTGCATTCACCGCTAATGTACGTTCGGGAGTGTGTTAAAGCTATATTAATGAATGAGAGCACTTGAAAAACATTAACAACACATAAAATATATGATTGAGGTGTCTCCGAACCTACAGTTTAGGCGATACAAAAAAATTAGTTACCCTTTCCATATTCCTGATCAGGCATTGATGTTTTGTTTACCAAGGCCATCATTCAATATTTGGGACGTAATAATAATAATAAATTCCTTCACCACATTTTGCAATAGCGTGTGTGTGTGTGTGTGTGTGTGTGTGTGTGTGTTGTGTTGTGTTGTGTTAATTGTGTGTGTGTGTGTGTTTGTTGAGGATGTGGGTGTGTATTTGGCTGTGTGTGCTGGTGTGAATGAGATAGGGTATGTGGGTGTGTGTGTGTGTGTAAGTGTGTGTGTGTTAATGAGGGTTTGTGTGGGTGTCTGTATTCGTACCTGCACATAAGTAATACATTATCAATTTGTTTATTCTTCACCAGCCACTTTATAGTGCAAGTGAGATTTTGTCTTCTAACGATTGTCTGGTATTTCGTCATGCATCCAAAAGATGCTAGGATGACACTCTACCAAGACATATCATGAAACCCATGATTAAATGTACATACTATTCACAAGACAACTTCAGAAGGATGAGAGATTTGTTTTCTGACTCACTCTGTAGGGGAGACTGGGGTAATTATGGCCCCCTTTTTCACATTTCCTATTACTACCATTAAATGAAAAGTCCAATGATTTTCTAATTATTTAAAAATACAGTCAATCTATATACCTATAATATACAAAAGAAAGTATAAACCTGCTACTTTTCATTTGCATATTAATTACCATTATGTTAAGAACTTTGGGGGGCCATAATTACCCCCACGGGTTGGGGTATTTATGGCCCCTATTGTACTGACTGTATGAATTCAAAGATATTATACTAATTAATGATGGTAATGTATAATAAATGTTGTGGGGTATTCCTAATACACTTATCAACCACCAACAATGATTTAGTCAATAATTGGTTCAGCCAAAATGTTGAAATTTTGCAATCGAAGCAATACATACAATGTACAAAATCGTACAAGTTAACGTCCCCATCTACGCTTATCTGCGCTTATACACTGTTTATGCATTGGGGCCATAATTACCCCAAATGACATTTGCAATTTGATCCCCCTTTACAGCTCTACTATTGAAGATATTCAGGTGGAAGTTTTTCTGTTGTGTTTTTTACTTCCTATTGTTTCAGTTTCAATCAAAATTTCATCTTAAATGATTTTAATTAATGATATCACACCCCACATAAAAAAGCAGACTTGCCACTTTCCAACGAACAGAATTGTAATTGCCGTACATTTTAGGCTCCCCTAAGCACAAAATTTCATGTAAATGGCTTATTTTTCTCATATGATAGTAGGAAAAGTTTAGCTAGGCATGTGTAAAAATTAAATTATCATTGTGTAATGCAGCAAAGAATTATAAGCTCTCAAAGACAAAGGGGCCATAATTACCCCAGGGCCATAATTACCCCAGTCTCCCCTATATCTTTCACTGCATATATACTCACTGTCAACTAGCAACTCAAATAGCAACTTACTCGGCTAGCAACCTGGTTAGGAAACAAGATTGAAGAAAGTTTTGAGAAGAAAATAAACGAATAGAAATGTAAGCATATTTGCAATGTGACAATCATATAAACCCCTCAAAAAAGTTCCGCAACTTTTCACTTAACATTATCTTCATGAGTTTTGTGCATTCAAACATGATGTCACCATTGCTATGCATGTACCATAAAAAGAAGAATAAATAAACTTTTCTATGCTATAAAAATCAATAATTATCAAAACCCCAATTAAAATTTATCAAGGTTCAAATATGTCTTGCAGAACTTAAATCTGAACAATATCGCTCGCTTTACCTTGTATTCAGGGGTTCTGGGGATTCAGGCATGACATCACCATAGCAAATAAGGTATCAATTAACAGTAGAATAAATGAACTTTTCAATGGAATGAAAATCAAGAATTACTAAAATGCACCCAAAAAAGTTACCAAGGTTCCAAAGTCGTGTTGTAGAACTTAAATGTGATCAATAACAATACATTTTGCAACATTTGAATTTAGTTTTTTCTCCATATTCAAATATTCTGTGCATTGAAGCATGACACAATCATTAGAAAATATCAATAGAAATGAGAATAAATAAATTTCTAATGGTATAAACATCATGAACAACTAAAAAGTACGCGAAAAGTTATCAAGTCTCTCTTTCTCTCTCTCTCTCTCTCTCTCTCTGTCTCTCTCGCTCTCTATCTATCCTTCTTTCTTTCTCTCTCTTTCTTTCCTATTCTCTCTCTCTCTCTCTCTTTCTTTTTTTTTTTTTTTTTTTTTTTTTTTTCTCTCTCCCTCTGATCGATTCCACATTTGCTCTGGTGACAATTTCCTCCCTGTCAATACCAAATGAATACCTTCAGCCCTGGACTTACACTGCATCTACCCTTAGCCAAACATACAAATCTTTTGCAATCCTAACCCTATACCTTATGGTGGTATCTCACTTCGCGGAGACGGATTTCGGACTACTTTGAGACGGTTTTGCGATTCCTGAGACTCGTGAAACGTTGTGGCAACTGTGAAGACGTCTCCGCGACAAGTATCAAAACCGTCTCAAAGTAGTCCCAAATCCGTCATAGAACCGTCTCCGCGAAGTGAGATACCACCATTAGACGACAGAAAGCCTAAAGCCATTGTCGCTGTATCAAATGACATTTCATCCTTTCATCCATATGTTTGGCATGTCAAAAAATATGCTCAAATACCATGTTATGCCTTTCATTACAATTTATTTCCTCATCACTTATCTTTATATCAATTTTTTCTCTAGAAAAAAGGGAGATCGATATTTCTCCCCTGGGACATAACATCCTTTATTTATTCTTTAACTTGATTATTATTTTAGAAGTTATTATTAGCAAACCCTAATTAAATTATAATGTTGTTAATAGTTTGTGGCTTTGCTTTTTAAAACTATATTTTCTTGATGTATGAACAAAAACGCTTTAATGTTATCATATGATGCGAATGTGCTCATTTGCTGAAGACTAACATTATAAAATGCTACTTGTATACATCTCTGTATAGTACTTATACTGCAATGTGGTTGACAAATATTACTCCAAATGGTGGCTTCATAAAGAGCGCTCAGGTCCGTCAGGCATGACTTTCCGGCAGTTCATTGTTTTTTTCTTTAGATGTTAGGTAACATGAGAGTTACAAAGACTTTAGCATAGTAATAATATAGTGTATAAGAGGGTGTTATCATAGACTACAGACAATGCTGCTGTTACAACCCATCAGTGTCAATGTGACGACAGCCTATGACAGAGAACGCTGCTCTATGGGAGTGAGATATGGACCACCTACACCTATCCCAAGCTTGAGAATTGCTTATCTGTGATTATAATTAAATATTCAAAACCAATTCTATATGTAAATATGCATATGAATTTTTCTTGGTTGATTTATAATGCATAGTCCATTTTCCCCCTATTTTCTTATTGAACAAAATGCATAAGATACCACCTATTTTTAACAACTTTTTTCTTTTCAAAAACAACATTTACTTTTTATCTTTAGAGGTATATTGTGAACATAGACAAAGATGTCTTACTATATCATGTCAATCAAAAGGAAGTATCACAAGGTTGGGGGAAACTGCAACTTGTAAAAAAAAACTTTGGAGAAAATAATAAAGATCTACAGTGGAGTTAATATATGAAACATACACACATGTAGGTATTACATGATAATGTAATACAAATACACTTAAAGGGCACATTATTAAAAAAAAAAAAAGAAGAAGAAGAAGAAGAAGAATGCTTCTATAAAACTGAATATTTGAGGTTTATCTGTATTTGAATTTACCTCTTCCTCAGATTTGACAGGAGTTATAATCATTCAAATTCTTGAGAAAAATTGTTCCTTGAACTCCCATTGTGCTAGATCAGATGCTCAAACTATAATCAGAAAAAAAAATTATTGGACCCAGTAGGGATTTGAACCAGCAACATCTACCTCTATGTGGGAACGACTTAATCATGTTGTTACATGTTTCTCTCATCCTTGGAGAAAACATGATATACACATTATTTTAAAAGCAAACATTGTAAATGAAATATACTTCATATACATAACATGTTGCGATTTTGGCAGTGGGGAAATTTGTGAATGGATAATTTCACAATTTTCTTAGATCTTTAGATTATTGGAAGTAGCTTTATACTGCAGTGGAAATTTTTGGGAGCTTAGACTTGCAAAATTTGTGAAAATAAAACCCCAGTGAAATAAATAATAATAATAATAAAAATAATATTTGGCTTATACAGTATACCAAACACTTATTGGAGTTACATGTATTCTGCAAGATCTTCTCCCATTAAGCTTATTTAACATTTCTATTCAAAATCTTCTCTATTATCTAAAAGCCAAATATTAAAGAATATTTCTTAAGTTTATTGCAAAATTGAAAATACACACATAACTTTATCTTGACTTTTTCTCGCAAAAGCAGTATGTTGTAGATATAGGCTCACAAAATCTACACAAGAATACATATATGATATATATAATTACAAAATGAAAATGGAATCAAAGCGAAATAAGATGAAGACATAATTAGGCAACAAATGTCAAGGTGATTGGAATGTTTACAAGAAAAATATCAAAGATTTCAGAGAGTGTACACTCTTCTAACACACACACCACGCTGTCATGTCACATGTACAGTACCACATAAATAGTCTTAAATATATACACTACATGTAAATATATTTGTACATTGTATACACATTTCAATAGGAATGACATTTATCACAATTCAGGGTTTGATAATCTATGCTAGATACAGATATATATTATATACACTATGTACATGTATCCATGTATAAATACAAGAACTCATGATAATGACATATGCACATGTAACACTAAAAGTGGTGCATTAGGCTACATGTAATTTTACATGAAACATGCTACACATGGGTTTCATGTTAATACATTCTTGTAGCATGTAAAAGCAAAGATACAATGTATTACTATCAGATACAGCCCACTCCCATTACAACCAGATACTCAGGGCAAAGCCAATTACTACATTAAGAAAAAATACAGCTTGAATACCAAAAATGTAGACAAATAACAGATGTATATTTGAAATTGGTAGCAGGGGATTCCAGGAATCTAATATCCATGCTCACAGTAACATGAGTGGACTGTACAATAAACTAGCTTACTCTAATAGCCAGGTGTATCATTAAATACATGTAATTATCTGCCCTCTTACTCTAATATTTGTTATAAGTCAATGGGAATACAAAAATGAATAGATATTCTATAAAGCACCCCTCGGGCAACCAAATTTGGGAGAAAAGACCGAAGTATATAATTCCCCAACAGGGCAAACACATTCTTTTGCAAACCTACAAGATGGAATTAAATGTTCACAATGCATTTTCTATCAGTTCAGACTAGCCAAGTAACATTTTGACTACATTCATGTTGTTATTGTTTTATCCTGCAGGGCAACCACATTTTTCATTCCAGCAACAATTTGGGAGGAAAATTTAATATTTGGTTACTCTGCAGGGCAACTGCTATTGTTTGTGTTGAGCATTGGCTAAGGTATTGAGAATCATGTCTGCCCTTGGGATAAGTGATGAGAGTAATCCGGACGACCCACAATACAGAAATCGATCAATATTTTTCAATATTATCGCCAAATTTTACAGATCAAAAGTAACATTCCTGACAGTGCCACTTCCAGTAGGTCCAGCAGCATACGTACCACTATTAGCTGAAATTCCTAGGTGTTTTTTTTGCCTTAAAATTTGACCATGACCAGAGTCCTAAGGTGCGCTAAATTTCTTAAGTGTATCTTACTTTGTCTTGTGTCTTTCATAGGCCAATACAAAAAAAAAAGAAAATCAACTAAGGCGAGGGATCAAAAATATCGTTACCATGCCCGCCGCGGCCAGGCGCGTAGGCTGACCAAGGCTTGCATGTCCGCTGCGGCTGGTCGCAACCATTCACTTCATTTTGATTCGATCAGGCAGCCGCGGCTCGCTGGGTATGAGTGCAAAATCCTATAAACTCTAATTGGGCCGTCCTCCCCTGGCCTACCACCTAGAACTTAAAGTGGCACAGCAAGCCGCCGCTGGTCGTAGGTGCTTGAACCCCTTTTTAAACCCCCAGTTAGCCGCGGCTTGACATTTAAAATGAATGTGCTGTAGCAAATATAAGATTGCAAGCAAACGTTTTCTTTATTCGGATGGTTTTAAAAAGCATTGTCAATAACTCCTCAGAAAAATATTTGTGGTTTTATGTGAATAACCCTTTAGAAAATGATGAGAGCTATAATTTAACTGTTTGCATATGATATATTATATCTGTTATAAGAGTAAAATGTACTTTAAAAAATCAATAAAGTTATTCATTACCAACTGACTAAGGCTGACTTTTGGCACCGAAAGAGACATAAACATCCCTGTTATATTCCCTTTCATTCCCCCGCTAAGCCAGACACTGGTAATGACCGAGTCCTGGAGATTTCAATCGAAAGATCTACCCATTGTCAATGGTGGCTGATCGGTCATGGGTTGGGAGTCAATGGGGGTGATTAGCGCATTGTCCCGTGGCTGAGCGGGGGAGTTCAATGGAAAGATCAACCCATTCATTGTCAAAGTTCTCGCTTTTAGTCGGCGTACTACTGAAGCAGGCGCCGGGGTGCCCTTCTTTTCAGAGTGCACCCCTTTCATCCCTTTCCCCCTAACAAACGTACACCCAATTAAATGCAGGTTTTTCTATGAATATGTATCATATCAAACCAAAAACATCTATTTCAAGTACAATGACAAGATAGCCATTACTGCCTCTCAAATGCCTACATATATTAGCATTCATAAACGTTAGCCATATCTGCTTGCTGATCTTTTGCATATTTCAATTACCATTTTTTTTTTTTAAATAACGTGGTTACATAAAACGTAAAATATAATAAGTATATGATTATTGTAATTGGTGTTAGTGTAGAGGTAATGTTTTGAAAAAAAAAAAAAAAAAAAGCAAGCAGTAGGCCTATGGTTTAAAAGCTTTTGCACTGACCCAGATCTTTTATGTTCCTTATTGCTTTATAGTTTCGGTCCGTTAGGTACACTTGCGTGTAGTATAATTCAATATAATTAACAACTGTTGTTGATTATATTAATTATATTATACGCAAGGCTGTCATGTGCACATGACATTTTAATATAGAGATACGTCGGGCGCGAAGCGGCGAGCAGTTTTTTTTTTTTTTTTTTTTTTTTTTTAACGTAATGACGAGAAGAAGAACTCTGTAGAGCGCGATTGCAAACCTTTTCTTTATTCGGTTGATCTGAAAACGGGACATTTTATGCACCATCATACGGTATATAACTCCTCGATGTGAATAACCATTTAGATAATGATGCGAGGTATAATTTAACTTATTTTGCATAATGCTTTGATATAATGACATTATATCTGTTCTAAGGGTAGAGTGTATTTAAAAAAAAAAAAAAATCAATTAAGTTATTTCATTACCAACGCTGACTCATGGCACCGAAAGAGACATAAACATCCCTGTTATATTCCCTTCCATTCCCCGGCTAAGCAGGACATTGGTAATGACTGAGGCCTGGAGATTTAAATGTGGATTTCTACCCATTGTAGAGGGTGACTGATCGATCGCGGGTTGGAAGTCAATGGGGGTGATTAGCGCATTGTACCGTGTGGCTGACCGGGGGATATCAATGGAGAAATTAACCTATGGTCAAGGGTGGCTGATCGATCGGGGGGAGGGGGTGGAAGTCAATAGGGTGAATAGCGCATTGTAAAACAGATCTGCTAATTTCCGTTACAACTCTAATGAAATTATCTTTTGAGAACAATCAAAGGCGCAGTTTTGGGTAGTACCAAATAATCGAGGAAAAGATCAAACGCTCAAACTCAAAGAAAAAAAAAAATAAACGGCGCACTAAATCTGCATCAACTTGAAGAGCGAGATACTCCCTCCCCAATGTCGACTAGCGGCCAGACAATCTCATTATATTTTAAGCGGCTAGCTGGGGGAGGCTGCTTCGCTTACCGGCCGCGGCCGAACGACCTAATTATGACAAAGTTTTATTAAAGCCAGACCCTGAGCGGCAGGCCGCGGCCAGCATATACATTTTTGCACTCCGGTAGCTTACTACCGGCCGCCGCCTGCCGGGGTTAATCCAAAAATGCATCCCGGACGCGAAACTAAGAGAGGCCGCGGCGGGCATGGTATCAATATTTTTGATCCCTCACCTAAATGAATTCCTCTTAATGCTGGCCAAATGTCTCTTTTGTTCGAAGTTATATTATCGTCAAATTAATTAGTAAGCCTACTTGCGTACATAATTATTTAATACGCACACGCACGTGCAGCTATCACTAACTTACAGATATGGAGCCGGAGGTTGAGTTGCAAAAGGGTATCGTGATATTGTTGGGTAATCTAACCTTCTGGCACTATATCGGGTCGCCCGAATTTGGAAGGTATTATTATACGGAGAATAGACACTTGATAATTCCCTTGATAAGCTTTAACATTAAAATTTAGGTCTACAATTGTATGCACCGAGTAATAACCCTGATTGGGGGACTGGTATCATGCCCAGGTGTGACCTTTGTGTGAGCTCGGTGTGACCCTGATGTGACCCCTGTGTGACCTCATCATGTTTGGCCAAGAGATGGTTTCAACCACAAGCTAAGGTCTTCACTCTTTCCAGATGGTGGACGACTGTTCAGAGAGGCAAAAAGAAGATTTATATAATGATACGTTTGTGTCAAAATAACAAGTAAAACCAAAATGATTAACACTTAATCGCCCTAATTTTCATTGCGCATATATTTTCATAAATCTGACATTAAAAAAGGGTTGGAATTTTAAATCAAATTGATACATGTAATTATAACATTATTTCATTATACCAGTATAATTTACGGGTACAATTCATCGTTCAAAGTAGTTAAATAAAATGCAAGTTAATCAAAACATATATACACATCAACTATTATTTAATGAACACATAAAAAAAAAAGATTAGGCAACATTATACATGTACATCGACATAATACTAAAAAATGAATGAATGATTATTTCAAATGTTTGGATAGAATCAAGAGATGTTAAAATTACATAATGGGGTCTTGAGTACATCATTACTAAAACACAGCACAAGTTTTTGACAAAAAGCATAGTCTTAGTTTAAAAATATCCCGAATGTAGGTCTATTTGTGTTGAGAACGTTAGTGTGTTAAATGAGCAGCCATTGACAGCTCTGCATTATAACTTCTTGGATATTTATCTATAATTCTAATTGTTTCATAATTCTTTTTGCTTTAATTTGTTTACATGTACATGTAGTTGTTCTCTGTAAGCATTCATGGTGATTTTTCATATTTGAGAGCTTGCATGGTAGACTTTTACGTGGTTGTTGATCATTGTAAAGCTAGAGGTTTAAACAAAAACAGTATTAATTCCTCTAATGAAACACATTTCTTCTGACATAGAATGTAACAACAGCCTTTTAAATAAGGCAATAATATGATGTCACCAAAAGCTTTCAAATTTCTATCCTAATCTTACAATACAAAAGTTGTTTATAATATAATCAGGGTAATAATCTAACTACATGATTGTACAGTCCACTTCCATTCTAACAAGAACTGAGATCTAACAGGATTCCATTATAAAGAGGCAATATGCCTGATCTTGTTTGGAACATGTGCAATTATCTGTGTTAAGTTTATCTAAGATTTCGTCTTTGTCTCAAGCACCTTTTTATAACAGGAGAAGACTGTGATATAGTTACACTTATGAGTATGCACTGCAAGAAATGATCATCCAAATACAAATACATGTAAGTGAACAGACATGTGAACAGTCATGTCAAGTTCAATTTCTGATTCATATACTCCTCAAGCTCTAATATCATGGTACATTGTTTGCTTTTATAACAAAATGATCCCCAAAATATTATGCTATTCTATATTAGGACACATTATTTATTGAAATTGTCTTTGTAAGTCCATGTTGATTAGGAATAAAAACAGGATGAGGATTTATTTCTAGTCTTATTAGTATTTCTAGTCTTATTAGTGCACTGTATAATTTATGTAAAAGAGATAAATTTTGGTGTAGTTAGTCACAGAAGCTGGAATTCATTACCAAAAATATTACCAATAGCTATATTAAACCACTGGTAAGGATGTTTGTTTATGTTGCCCTTTCTTTTTTTTTTGGGGGGGAGGGGTAATTTACAAAAACAGATATTTGTCTTCAGGCTTTAGATAATTATCAAATAATGTAGGTTTATCAGTCCCAATTTTAAAACCAACCGCAAACCGACTCCACAGAGAAATACTATTTTGATTTGTTTTGTCTTCAAAGTTTAATTGAGGTAATGAATACCAGCTTGATAAGTTTGTATTAATCTGAACACTATTCTATTCATAAATATTATAAGACCTTGTAGACTATGTCTGTTCATGTTGGAGAAGAGCAAAACGAGTATCCCCACTGATATGTATGCCATTGAATGAGAGAAATAAAACAAACAATATTCACACTGCGCTATCAAAACATGTATCTCCACTGATATGTATGCCATTGAATGAGAGAAATAGAGAAATAAAACAAACAATATTCACACTGCGCTATCAAAACGAGTATCCCCACTGATATGTATGCCATTGAATAAGAGAAATAAAACAAATAATATTCACACTGCGATATCAACAAGAGGGCTGACTGTGTAAATGTACCTTATTGGAGGAATCTTGAATTCCATTTTAGGAGAAAGAAATTACCCTATCATATGATGAAAATTAAGGGGGTTAGTTGCCCCTTCAATAAGTCAAAGGTATCCAGTTTCAGTCCCACAAAGAAAATATAATTCGTCAAAAAGTATTCCCCATTTTCACAATTCCTGTAAATTTAGAAAAATCCACCAATTAAGTAAAGAGAGAGAAGGTGAAATGTATACACATATGATAGAGGGAGCAAATAAAGAGAGAAGGTGAAATCTATATACATATGATAGAGGGAGCAAATAAAGAGAGGTGAATTCTATACACATATGATAGAGGGAGCAAATAAAGAGAGAAGGTTAAATCTATCAACATAGATAGCGGAGCAAATAAAGAGAGATAGGTGAATGCTATACACATATGAATAGAGGGAGCAAATAAAGAGGGAGAAGGGAAAATCTTATACACATATGATAGAGGGAGCAAATAAAGAGAGAAGGTGAAATCTATATACATATGATAGATGGAGCAAATAAAGAGAGAAGGTGAAGCCTATACACATATGATAGAGGGAGCAAATAAAGAGAGGTGAATTCTATACACATATGATAGAGGGAGCAAATAAAGAGAGAAGGTGAAATCTATACACATATGATAGAGGGAGCAAATAAAGAGA
>CALNVZ010003429.1:1651506-1665063 GCA_940671915.1 Paracentrotus lividus
ACTTACTGAATATCTTCCATTTCCAGGGCCATTGTCTTCCAGCTACAAAATCAGAAGAATTGCAACAAAACTATCAACCATACGCATATCAACAAGTATATGGACAAGATACATTACAATAATAAGAAACAACCACATCAATGATGTGGTGCTTATCTGGCATTGAGTTAATGCATAATGTATTTTGTGATGTTGTGCAAACAATTTTAAAACTCCTGCCTAGTCCTAAAAAGCAAACAGAATTGAAATTAAAGGGGAATGACAAAGAAGGAGTAGTTTGAAATTCACGTATAATGTAGTGGATGGACAACGTGACTACATCAGATACATGTATATGACTTAGAGCTCATCTAGATGAGCTCAAATTCAAATGAAGATATATCAGAGTTCAATTTTCAAAGATCTTCAATACAACAGTCAAAGCTAGGCTTGAAAACATAAAAGTTTCAACTCATATATATTTCCATCTCTTTTTCTATCACTCTACCAAAGTATCATTTAAGTCTTTTATACATGTTGTGCACACAGCAAAACAAACAATGTTTGACCAAAATTTGAAGGTGAGGAAAGATGTAGGACTACATACATGTACCAAAAATATTAATACGAAGCTTACTAAGTGTATTTAATGGTTAAAATTGATGAAGTGACAGCACAAATGAGTTACACAATTCATTGTAACAAAACAAAGTTGAAGGTCCATCTGGTATCCCCTGTTAGACAGACTGCAAGTAATCAATTCAAATCTTCTCATATCAGGAAAGACAGAGTGCAATCAATGGTGATACAAGATACACTCCCTGTCTATGTGAATGAAAAACAACAAATTGTCCTTTTGACAAATGACCAAACAGTGTTCAAGGAGTGATTTGAGGGTCAGGAATGAAAAACAACAAATTGTCCTCTTGAAAAACAACCGAACAGTGTTCAAGGAGTGATTTGAGGGTAGAGAGGGAATAAAAATAACAAATCGTCCTCTTGAAAACAGGGAACAGACTGTGTTGAAGGGGTGAGGGGTTTAAACTGGCACACAATGTATCTTACTGGTCTTGGTTTCTCTTTCCTTCTTATTGGGGCTGGCCTTGTTTTAGACTACAATGGGGGGAAAAAGCATACATGTATCAAGAAAAATTAATCATTAATTGCTCGAAAAGACAAAACGATGAACATACAGCAACAAACCATGTACCGGTAAATATATATAATTATGATTTTTTCATCCGAAACTCACGACATCAGGTTTTGCGGTAATTTATCAGTTCTCTGAATAACGAATTTACTTCTACAAAGTGTTGTACTAATACTAATGATGAATTAGAAAAGCATTTAAGGATCTTTAACCTTCTAAACAATAAATTAACATTGCAACTAAAAACATTAACTATAATAAGCTGGATTCATTGTAAGACTGTAGAGATTTTCTGGAAGTAATAGTCAAGCATGTTATGAAGTGCATTACTGCAAGATCAAAGTCCTCTTTTATATCTATGGAATTTGAAAATGAATTGACGGCCAACCATGTTCTGATACAGGGACATTAAAAGTTGAAAAGTGGAAGTTCTAAGTTCCCCATGATGGGGGTACATTGTAAATGTACATTGTACATATACATGTACCTGATTATGATGATTTGTCATGCATTGCTATGGTCAATTCCTGACAAGTGAGATTCATATCCCTTTAGGCATGTTTACAAATCCTTTTAAGTAGGAACAAATATCTAGTATTGACACTCATTGGGAGCTGCCTGTATATATAAGATGAATACTCCATAATCCTAGCTTGACCCTTGCCTCAGGATTGTTTTTCTCTAATAAACCAAACAATTACAGTTTGAGGATACATGAAAATTATGTTTGCCCGCTATAGCATTTTGGGATTCTACCCTTCCACCCCCACCCCCCTTTCAGATGATTACTTCATCTCTATATTTCCCTGTCAAAGGATGATTCCTGTCCAGTGGAAATCTTCTTTTTCTTCTCGAGTCCTTTCTCCTATTCTTCTGTTTGATTTGTAATTAAACCTGATTACATTTTAAAGATCATAGTATGCATGGTATCGATTATTCGGGGAATCCAACTCAGAATTAGACTCTACCCATTAAGTACTGAACGCAGGCGATCCAATTAGGCAAAAGAGTAGTAAGATCAGTATGGGAGCAAGGGTAGGGGAGAAGAGGGCATTGTAGAAGGTGACTCATGGTCCAGTAGAAATAAAACTGAGTTATACATTTTTAACAAGGTGTTGGAAGGTATCTTTAGATAGTGAGCATACTATAGCAATAAGGGCAAAGCTTACTAAAAAGCCCTGATACAAAAGCACATATTAAACTAGATGAATCTTCGACCGCGCACGGTCGGAAGGCATGCCTCCGTATTGCCACATCGGAAAAAAAAGGCATGCGCATGTTGAGTATTTTACATCCTTTATACCATGACATCTTTGAGATATTGACCCAAATCTATTAAAGTTGTATCATCAGAATTATTTCCAACTCAGGAAGGATGGCTACTGATGTAATAAAAAGGATAAACATGTTTAAGTTGATCTGTCAAAGGTCCTTCAAAATTGCACAAACGAGTCATTTACATAAATAACCAGTGACCTTTGATGTCCTGACCTCAAAATCTAATCAGTCATCTTTCCTCCCACATGACCCAAGTTTGAAATTGATCCGTCAAACGGTTTTTAAAGTTTATGCGAGAACAAGCCATTTTCATGTACACAATGACCTCTGTGACCTTTGACCTCATGACCCAAAATCGGATAAGTTCATTGTCCCTCCCATATGTAAATATGATCCAAGTTTGAAGTTGATCCCAAACGGTTCTTAAGTTATCGCAAGAACGAGAGCCATTTTTACGTACACAATGACCTGTGACTTAGACCTCATGACCCCAAAATCTAATAAGTTTATTGACCCTCATATATGCACATATGACCCAAGTTTCAAGTTTATCCCTCAATACGGTTCTTAAGTTATCGCATAGACGCGCGTATTCATCGTACACAATGACCTGGCTTATCTCTCACTGACCTAAATTCTAATCTGTTCATTGTCCCAATACCATATATGCATACATGATCCAGATTTGTACGTCACTTCGTCAGATCCGTTCTTAAGTTGATTGGAGAACATAACAGTAATTTTCAATAGTATACAACAGACATCTGGACTTTTGACTCATTGATTTACCTCTGACCCTAAACAACTAATCAGACATTGCTCATTCCCTAATCCTCCATAGGCACACATTACCTCAAGTTTGGAAAGTTGACCCGTCAAACGGTTTTTAAGTTATGGCGAGAACGAGCCATTTTCATGCATACAATGACCTCTGTGACCTTTGACCTTTGACCTAATGACCCCAAAGTCTAATCAGATCATTGTCCCTACCATATGCATACATGATCCAAGTTTGAAAGTGATCCGTCAACGTTCTTAAGTTTCGCGAGAACGAAAACGGGACGGACGTACGGACGGACGGACACACCGAAAACATAATGCCTCCGGCACCACTTCGTGGCGGAGGCATAAAAATGAGCAGAGGAAAATAAAAAAAAAAGTAGCAACATGCATGTACATGTTATAATCTACATTCTACACATAATATAATAAGGGAGTTTACAGTTACCGATAGGAGCTCTGTGAACGTCATTGGTCAGGGGTCATATGTACGTGGTCTCCTCTATATCAGGAATTCTTATGTGTGAAGTCTATGACACCTTTTGATTTACATATGGTTTTCATGCTTTTTTTCGCTCATATTGTGAAAATATGGATGAAGAATCGCACTTGTCTATTGATGAGATAGCCAGTGTAAACTTATTCCTATCTTTATTTTGATACCATGTTTATTTGAGTCTCTTTTCTCAACTGAAAGCGAAATTTGTAAGTTACAACTCGCGTACGGCAAAGCGGCATTGAGTTCGCCGAAACTAACGGGGCTTGAAATCTCGATATTCGGACCGGTGTGCATAAGTACAAAGTCTGTGTTTTTGCAACTTTCTGGAGGAAAACGTTAATTAAAGTCATGAAAATGTCTCATCATATTATTCAACATGGCAAACGAGAAGGAAAAAACCGACAAAAAGAAATATACAGCTAGATTTTTGTCTGATAAGAATTTGTTGGTTGGTTGACCCATGGGTTGACTGTAACGGTCGCCGCATTTTATGTACATATGGCCTGACCCCGAAAGTGGATATCGGAGACTCGCACATGCGCAGATTGTATCTGTAAACTCCCTTATAGAAGAAACATATAACAATCAACCATCATGTTGTGCTTACTGATTCGATGTCTGCGATATCAAGCTCCTGTTCCTCTAAGCTATCCGGTGATCTTGCTTGAGGCATCTGAGAGTCACATGATGGCAGTATTGGGGTAAAACAATGTCTTATTACTTAAATTTTTCCTAATATTCTCTAGTTTACTTAACTCCTCCCCCCCCAAAAAAAAAAAAAATAAATAAATAAATAAATAAATAAATAAATGTCCACGATTGACAACAGAAATATTAAGTTATTAAGATGTTTGTACCTTAGATCGAGGAGTCTGTCCATGAGTGACAAAGGAAATAACAAGTTATTAAGATGTTTGTATCTTACAATGTAGATCGAGGAGTCTGTCCACGACTGACAATGGAAATAAAAGGTTATTAAGATGTTTGTACCTTAGATCGAGGAGTCTGTCCACGATTGACTTCATGCATGATAGCCTCAACATGACCATGTTTGATGTCAGGACACAAATCAAGAAGAGTATTACGTTTTAATCGTCGGATGGTGTTCCATGTCTTGTACCCATTATCAGCTAAGGGTGCCGCATACACTACTAGATCAGGATCAATCTCTCGTAACCAGTCCACCAAGTACTACAGAAGCAGGATGAGCAGAGAATATTCCCATTAATATACAGATGAAACGACTCTCAAATTACATAGTGTGTGAGGCACCACAATCACACCCACAAAAACTACAACCAGACTGATCCAAACATTACATTACCCCAATAGGCCAATAATGAGTCAGTTTGGAATCAATGTGACTTACTTGTAAGTGCAACAAGGAAAGCACACAAAGCAAAATAAGGCGCAAACAAACACAGTTAAAATATGCCTCTCCAAAGAAACTCAAAGGTGTGCACAACAAAAGTTATAAAGGAACACCAAGGAAAAATATCATCAAAGTGAAATTCTTTAAACAAAATTACCTAAAGAATGAGATCTGAAATATAAGGTCAACTTCATTCTATTTTGCAGACTTAAAGTAACAAAAATCATACAAGAATGTGCCTTGAATAAATCAAATATATTATTTTGTAGCCATGCAAGCGACGGAGAAACAAATATCTAAAAAAAAAAACAGAAGAAATTTGAAAATGGAACTTGGATTCACATTACTAAAAAATAACAAAAATCAAACTGACTTTAAGTACAAGGTGTGTAGATAAAAGTAAGTATATATAGGAAAGACGAATCCATGACATTTGCTCCCGCGACAATTGCTCCGCTATAAATTCCATACACTAATCGAATGACTAACTTCAACCAGGGACTTTACACTATACCCTACCCTAAACCTAACCCTAAACCTAATATAAATCCCTATTACAACCCTAACCCTAACCCTATATCTTAGACGAAATAAAGCCCGGAGCAATTGTCGCAGGAGCAAATGTCGGGTCACCGGAAAGACTCGTGCACAATTTCACCAATGCTAGAGTTAATTATAACAATGTTAGAAATGTCTGCTGACAAACTAAGAAAGTGTGAACTATGAACCAAAACTTTAAGCATCTAGAGGGAAGAAATTGACTTGTATTTTCCTTCAATAGCAAATATGAGATTAATGCAACAAAATGAAACTTGTCAGAAAATTTGAAACACATAAATGCAGCAATTACCAATGACTAAATCAAAATGATTAAATAAAAATTAAAGAATGAGTAGTAATTGGAATTATGAAAATATTGTTTGATGGATCTTGTAGGCCTACGCTTAGGAACAAGACATACTCAAAACAGTCTATAACGAAAGAAACAAACAATTAAACAATCACTGTACGAGCATCACTTCTCAAGAAAACAGACATTCTAGCACCAGCTTTACAGAGAAATAAATCATTATGTTTTTATACTAAGACCAAGGTCAACTATATTCATGGCAGGCAGTTCAATTTACAGGTAGACTAGGACTATGTTTGTCATGTTGCTATCATTATCAGCAAATCTGTGACAATTCAATCTATTGACCAGAGAAAAACCTGATTCCTGGTGCGCATAATGAGTATTCAAACCACTCTCAAATGTGCATGTAGTATACATGTAAAGTGATGTTATGATGAAGAGAGTGCGTTACTTACACGCTGCTTTTTATAAGCAGCTTCAAAACCTCCTTTAGTTTCTGGGAAGAGACCCGCATCAAGTAGTGATCCCTAGAAGCAATGGGTTTAAATAAGATATAGTGCAGCTACATTTACAAGCATGATTAGGGTTGGTAAAATTAATAATTTAATTATGGTTCTTTTATAGCTTGGACAAGTAGGTAAAAGAGTTAAAATGTGGACTGCTGCTGATATACATTAACTTTTATATTATCTACAAGGCACAAAGAAAGGGGCATTACATGTACTCCTACATACACTTACTGTTCTCTATGATACTAGGTTCTACTGAGCATATAATAGCTGTTTGCTGTAAGTGAGAAGGGTCCTAATGGAGTAAGGTACAAGCATATAGTCTTTGTGTTCTCATTGGACTATAAAATCAACTTACAAACCTAACTGATAGCAAAGAAGACCAATTATGAAAAAAAAAAGTATATTTCAAAAGCGGGTATTTCAGTAGTGAGTATAGTACATTAAAACAAACATTTGAAAGTTGCTAAACGAACATTATGCAACGCAGATAGAGGAATAAACTATCATCACATCGATTTCAATAGGTCTCACATTGTGTGAGGATTTTTTCCAGAAAAGGCAGAGCACTTACAATTCATGAATAGAATCAATGTATTAAAATTAGAGTAAGTTGTGTATTGTTAGTTCATGGTAAGTAATTTCACATTCATACAACTTAGGATTATTTTTAGATTCATGTACACTAATTTTTTAGGGGTTTTTTTGCATATATTTATGTATATTTCTTACTTTATTTTCATTTTTAGTCTGTTTTTTTTTTTAAATAAGTATTTTATTTACTCTATATTTATCAATATATCATACCTGTATAAAAGGATACGTTTTCCCATTGCATTGCATAGCAGAGTACCTTCAACATTTCGCTCAATGGATATGGTGGTATAAGTATACCTAATATTATTTATCTCTAAAATTGTTAGTACCAACTCAAATGGTGAGTTTAAATGTGAGATTATCGTTGGCTGCTGCTTTCTCTAAATTAATTTCCACATCAGTCAGCTAATTATATCAACATTAGTTACATGTGGTATCTACTTGTTGGTTAAATGTCACATCAGCATTATTTATACAGCTCTATGCTACAACTCTATTACATGTGCACAGTTGGAAATACATGTACAGTGCACAATTGGCGATTAATATGGTTATGGAGATAATTTGGGAATTACAGGTATGCCGACTAAAATCTTCTCTATATGTGCCATGAAAGCCAGTGAAGATATTTAGGAGACAATCTGAAATTCATTAAATGATGACTTGTCACATCGGCATTGCCAACAAAACAATTTGCTCCAGGCTTCATTTCTTCTACAATGCAAGGTTAGGGTTTCAATGGGTTTAGGGTTTTGTGTTGGGATTAGGGTTACATGTAGGTTTAAGACAGAATATAGTGTCAATTCCTGGGGGGTGTTTCACAAAGAGTTAAGAAGACTTAAAGTTGCTCTGAACTTCTCTGCGCATCCTGTATTATAACATGCAATCTAATTGACAAACTTCTAAATGGCGCATATCCCCTGGGCATGATCTGACCAATGAGGCGATGCGTAATATACCTCACGCAACTAGGAATTTAAGTGCGATTTTTAAGTCTACTTAACTCTTTGTGAAACACCCCCTAGGAGTGATGTGAGCCAGACTGTATGGAATTTACAAACAAAAAAAAATTCTTGCCAGAGCAACTACCATGGAATCCCTCAATCATTTTCTTGATCTCAGTATATCCTCTTTTACATTACTACAAATCAGTAGTGCTAAGTTGTTTAGTATGTGTATCCACTCTTATTATTGTTACAAACATAAGATGAGAATGAGTGTAGAGCTTACAGTTCCCTGTTGTGGCTCCTCTGGGTAATGTGTGCGTAACTTCTCCATAGGACTAAGCCTTGCATTTACATCAGGTATTACCCTAGGATGATTAGACTTCTCAGGGATTGATGCTGGATTGCGTAACTTATCAAGAGGATCAAGTTCAGCATGTTCACGGGGGATATCTTTTGGAGGGAAGATCCGAGCTCTCTCTGAGCCAGATTTACCAGTGGGTCCAGCATATGAGTAGATGTCATTGAGAGGTTCATCCCCTTGCTTAGGCTGTTTGTCTGGTTTTCTAGATGAAACCATGTTACCGTCTCTTTCTTTCACCCGAAGTGTTTCTTCATCGCGTTCTGAAGGTCCTCCTTTACGTGGTCTGCGAGACCTTTTCCTTCTCTCCCCTTCCTCTTGGGGAATACCTTTATCTGGCGATATTTCCCCATCCTCATCATCCTCTGGTAAAGCCCCCTTACGTGGTCTACGAGACCTTTTCCTTTTCTCTCCATCTTCTTCCGGAATACTTTTATCAGGGGATATTTCCCCATCCTCATCATCAGGTTGGGTTTTCTTAGGTCTGTGTGACCTACTCTTTTTCCCTTCTTGGTTTCTTGACGGCCCCTTCCGTGGAGTTCTCTGGTGATCATTGTCATTTTGTTCAGGTGCAAGAGATTGCCTACGAGAACCTCTAATTTGAGATCTATTAGTGCTATCACCTCTTTCCTATAAAGGGATTTTATTTTTTAGGAAGCATGCAAGATAAATAAGGAAATAAAATACATACATGTATATTAAGTACAATACTTGAATACAGAACACAAAATCCTTTTGCTTCAACTACGCAACATATTTGCAACATTGATTGTCGCAACATAAGGTATACTGTAAAGACAATAGCTCCTATACACCAGTCTATTGTAGACCACCAACATAGGCACCTGCTAGCATGGTGCACTTTTACAATACCTCAGAATACTTACATTCTTGTTAGATTTCATTGCAGCAATTCAGAATGAATATCATCAACATTACATATTTACACCATTTCACACAATGCGTAGCAGTAGTACATGCATACTTAAAAGAACAAATGAATACATGTAAATGTGCATGCATGGTACTGTCTGCAACATGCAAGGTTTTTAAGATTTGAAGGTCTATAAAAAAGAAGACAAATATGACAGCATCTCCTTTATGCCTCTATCCTTAACATCAGTAGTGAAAACAGTAAATCCACATTTATCAGACCAATTTATCTGTCCAGGCCTAGTATGAATCCTCCAAACACCCCCCTTTTTTAGTATCAATTCTGTTTTATAGGATTTTTAAAATTTACCTCTCTGAACTTTGAAGTTCATAGCATACATATAAGTGTTTCTTCAATTGGTCAATACATGTACATGTCCCAAGAATTTGGGAAGTCATAATTATACACTGTTTTAGGATAGAAAACGAGAAATAGCAAGAGAGGCAAGCCAAAAAGAGAGTGTGTCAGAAGTAGATTGTCACAATAAGGCAGAAAGAGCAAGAGATTGACAAAGATGGTGAAGAGAGAGAGAGAGAGCAAAAAGGAAAAGGGGAGAGATCTAGATAAAGAGATGGAGAGGGAGATAGACAGATATAATATAGAGACAGAGAGAAAGAGAGAGAAAGAGAATGAGACCCACAAACGACACACCATCAACATACCTCTGATTCAGGTTCAGTGACCTTTTTATCTTTCTTTTGCAGGGTGGGAATGGGCGGGGATTGAGTACTCTGAATTCAATAAAACAAACAATCAAAATCTCTTCACATGCATGAAATGGTTAGAAAATATATTAATAACAACCTATTCATGGAATAAGAATAAAATAATGAACAACCATGTAGAAGGCAATATATATGTAGCCTTTCTAAAATTAAATTCCTCTTTAAAAGCAAAACTTAAGTAAATAAGTAAATTGCATGCTAAATGCAACAAAACGCTGATTTCAAATGAGTGTAAATGACATGAATTTTCAAACTGGATGCAGGGAAAACGCTTATTTAGAAAAAATAGGTGTTTTAACATTAATTTATTATTGTTATAATTCAATCTTGAACACAACAAAAGGGAGAGCAACATACAGTATAGACCAAGATCAAAGTAACATCTGATGGCAATCGATTAAGCTCACTTGTATTTGATCAACTCATTTGATTACAATCAGCTGTAACATTGATCTCAGTCCAAACTGTATAGGGAGTCAAACATAAATGGTATGCAAACAGTATGTGGTTATAACATTCTACATTTCAAAATCAATTTTGTGAGTTAACTATAAGAGAGATTGTAATATCCGGAAAAACATTGAAATCTATAATTAATTACATTAAATGAAACTTTCCAAATTATATCACTAAATGGCAGAGCTACATTTTGCCCTTCAAATCTCTAATCTTCTTTCAATATATAAGGATGGAATTATGATTTCTTATGCGATGATCACAAAAGGTCATACGTGCAGCATGCAAATTTTGTAGGAAAATTCTTGGTTCCACATACATGTACCTGTAGGTGCGTTGCAGGTACAACACAAACCATTCCTACAGAAATGTGAGAATCGCAGAAATTGACCCTCGACGGCTACATGCCACCTGAATGCAATTCAGACTATGTTGCATGCATGTGCCACGTAGCCTACGATCAGTTGTGAACACTGAAGTCACAGCACTCATGTAAATTGAAGATATGATTTCTTACCCTCTGAACAGGTTGTGGAGGAGGTTTGGTTGTCTCTTCAGCATCCTTCTTACGGAGGGTTGGGATTGGTGGAGATGAGATCCTCTGTAAATCAATCAACAGTTACAAATATAATACCATTAAAACTGAGATCAAGTGTACACTAAATAACATGCTGATATTGCAATGAGCATTGTCGACCCATCTTTCAAAATTACTGGGCTAGAGTAACTGTCATTGTGTGTCTGTGTGCATGTGTGTGTATGTGTGTGTGTGTGTGTGTGTGTGTGTGTGTGTTTCTCTCTCTCTCTCTTTCCTATTCTGACTGTATCCTACTTTCTTGTTCTTCTTCAATACAATTCACATGGTATGTCTTACCTCTGGTTCCTTTGTTCTTAGAGCAGGGATTGGTGGAGAGGTCACTCGTTCCTATTAATAAAAATCAATTAGGATTTTAATAGTACAATATTAATAATAATAATGATAATAATAATATTACTCATAATGCACTTTTCCCAAAGCAACCTAAAGCGCGTACAATAGCAAAGGGGAGGAAAACAAACAATTATAATATTTCATTTAATTGTTGAAGTAAGAATTTTAAAAAAAAGTTTTGGGATCCCTATTACTGGTTATAGTGCGGTACGGTATGTCACAAAAACATCTCCCGTGCATTATCAATGCCAAATTTCATTTTTTGGCATTTTTTGGTCCATTAGGGTCCAAGGTATTAGAAATTGAAGGGGGTCAAATTTTCAGACCCCTCCTTAACTTCCTGGGGGCCCTTTAGGGGGCGCCATATTGACCCAATAAGAAAATTGGGTGCATTCCTCCTTTTTTCATCTAAAGTTACCAGACATGTCGTAGTAGTTCATTTTCAGTCGCATTCCATCTTAAAAGTTGAATTTTTCTTACCATACGAGGCCCAATTTGTGAAGAATTACACCCAAATAAACATTTAAAAAATGAAAATGTTAAGAAATTCGTCTATTTTCATTAATTCTGGCTAAAATTTACAAATTATAAGGTATTATTTGGTATCCAACGCGTATTATATCATACAGGGAAGAGATGAATGCCATAGTCACACATCATCAAAACAGCCATTTTTTAAGCTATTTTTATATTAAAAAGTACCCTAATTATCCAAATCTACGCGAACACCAGATGGCGCCAAACACACTATAAAAATGAAAAATTCTATCAAAGATCATGTTCTGGGCACTCTAATGGCATGAATGGATCAGAAACAATAATATTTGAAATAATACTTCACATGGAAGACAATTCTCGTTGTTTCTTTGACATTGACCCCTATTTATTAGAAGCTAACTTTGCTCTTCATATGTCCAAGGCCATCAAGATTTGCGATTACAATTTTGCATGCACTTCAGACATCTATCTAAATCAGGAGACCTCGCTAAATAACTATTCTAATCAGAGCAGGAAATCGTCTCGTGTTCATTTGTTTTTGTTGTTATAGAGTATTACGTTTCATTGCATGATAGCGATAATAAGTTCTATTATCAAAGAATAAAAAGTATCAAACACATACTAGGCCCTAAATTTTTCATGACAGGAAATAATGATCTGAACATTATATTGGTAATATCAAATAGAGCATTATCAATGTCTATTTCTATTTCTTATTCTTGTGTTTTTCACTTATGAATTGTATCTGTACCTTTCGTTTATATTTATTCTCATAGTATTGTATGCATTTTTAGGACAAATATTCATAATTTCTATCCACAGTGTCATTATAAATTAAGAGAACAAGACTCGAACACTTAGAAGAGCTACTGCAGTTCCACACCATAATATACGAAGCATTAAGCTCACTCATTGCCTATCAAACGACTTTATCTTTCACCGTTCAACAAGAAAAGTTGCTTTCATATTATACTCCTCATCGAAGGGCAGTGATTCATGTTCATTGACTGGCGGACGGGGTGGGACAGAAAAATCCAGAAAGGGAATTGATAATACACTCAAGCGGAATAAAGCGTCCCAAAGATTATATTGTACTTATCCCAATACTTTTCAAATTATGCAGAAACTTATGACAATTTAAAGAATAAAGCATTTTAACAAATAAAATATATATTCCATGAATAGCGACTTGAGGTAAGAGCATTTCATTTAAGCATCGTTTTGTGTTTTGTTTGCGAAATTGTGCCCTAAAATAACATTTAGCATTGCATTTGACATAAATTTTGCTTCTTCACTAGCTTCATTAGCTGATCACTTGACAAAAACTGTTGAGCTTTAAAAATCTCCAAAATACAAAGAAAGTAGGGGGACTGAGACATCATCAGTTTGCCAATTTGAAGATGGCAAAAACTGTTTCCTAAAAAAATTCAAAACCTAAGAAAATTCATAACTTTGCTATTTCTGATCCGATTTTGATGAAATTTTCAACTGTTGTGCTTTTTAGATTTTACTTTATTTTTCTAATAATGCAAAAATCCACCCCGATGGAGTCCTTTAACAGGGGGAAAAATGATGTAAAGGCTTCCTTTGACTATATAATTTTAAAGTCCCAGACCGGACCGAGAAATGAAAACCAAAATTACATATAAAACGAAAGCTAATATTTCTTCATAATACAACAATTTCCAATT
>CALNVZ010003429.1:1713507-1734716 GCA_940671915.1 Paracentrotus lividus
TCAACAATGTTCAGGCACATGTAAAGAGTACAACTGCATTGGTTTTTGTTGTGTTTTTTAACACAATTTGTCATAACCTTATATCATGCAATTAAGTACTAAATAAAAATGTTTGTATTCCAATCTGAAACAATAAATAGAGTTTAACCATTAAAATTGTCATACCATCTAGCTTGTTAGGCCTTGATGACACTGTGTGGCAAGCATGTAAAACCAAGAGGAAATATTTTTTAGACTAAAGGTTACGTTCTGCACATATTATATCACATTGGAACATGGTAGGCCTACAGTACATGTATGTCAATGTAGCAAATCAAGTGTTTTCACATTAATGAATATTTCCATTAGAGTCCAAGTGCAAGCAAGACAGTGATATTTAGATTACTGTAAGATATACATGTAGAAATAAGACATGTTTCATTGATATGTATCATTGATATGTATCATTCTAAAGTAATAACAAAATTACATGTAACCTACATTGTGACAAAAAGATGTGTTGCCATTTAAAATACTGCTGGTTATCAATAAATTCTTGTACGGAATATATACATTTAAACTTACAATGTAATGTATAGATGTATAAAGAAATATCATTGCTAAAGTACAAAAAAAACCTATATTATGGTTTACATGTACATGTATAAATAAATATCAGTTTAAAGTACTGTACAAACCCTATAGTACTATATATCATGTATTTGACTTTGTATAATTTCATTTACCTGAAAAGGCATCTGCATTTTTTCCTGTCAGCGTCCTGGTCAATGAAGAGTATTTCTTGTCAGCAATATTGTAGTACAGACAATTTAAATGGACTATGTATAAGGACATTACATGGTAACCATGTTAGAATTTAGTGATTTACTGTGCAAGATTTAATATCAGATGTATAAATTATTAGGTGATTACAATACATGTATGCAACTTTGTAAGAAACTATAAACAGTTTCAAGTTGAACGTAGCTCATCAACTATCATCAAGTCACAATCACTATCATAGTGTTCAACATACATTTTGTACATGGAGGTGTATGTGAAAGACAATGGTTTCTTATGCAGTGTGATGGGAAGGAACATATTTTATATCTGCCAAAATATTAAATAAACACGCATGCATTATGCAAGAAACTACGGTGAGAATGCAGCATCAAATAGTGTCAGTATAACACATGTGTGACTGGTGCACTAGTATCAAGTGACATTAATGATTTTCATATTTACTGTAGGCACAATCGCGCTTAATCATTGAATACATGTATGTAAAATGTATTGTATAAATCTTGTCAGATTCTTCTTGCACGTATGTTTGCAACTCTTTACACACAGCAACTACTAATGCACACACAGATCACATCGATTAGGTCAATAATTTAGGCTAAGACAAAGGATACACGTCATAAAAAATATTCAAGAAAATAATAGCATAGTGCGTGTATGATCGATCGATGTGACGATAGTTTACAAAGACAAAGACAATGTTGCCTACATGAGGCTGGGGGTATTAAAGGCGTCCATTTACTATGATGAATATTGCCTGTTCTATTAATTCATCATTACTGGACTATATGAACTCCAATTCTAAGTTTGTACCAAGTGCATGATTATTCCACTGAGCCAAATTTGTTGTTCATAATAATCTAGTATAAGTAGAATAAAGCATACCATATTTATAATGTTTAAGTAATTAGAGTTATTTATGTAAAATGCAATACATAACATCAGTAGAAACCAGTTATTGTTCAATGAGGAAAACAAAGTGCTTTGAAGATTACTTATTATGACACACATCTCTGCTCAGTTTGTAAGGTCAAATACATGAACTGTGTATTAGAAGATCAAAGTTTAGTTTATGTAATCTAAGAAAAATAATATATATTACATGTACCAGGTGTTAAAAAAAAAAAAATCATATCAAAATAACTACTAGAGAACAAAAAAGAACAAAGACTCCACAATATGTCTATTTTCACTCATGACAAATAAAACAAAAACTAATTGATTAGAAGTGTTATGGGATCTTGTGATGGTAAAGTATGATTTGTTTTACCGCCGACACTGCTAAGGGACTTGGTCATCTCTCCTACCCATTTCTTTCCTGTTTGTGATTCTTGGTTTTGGTTGAAATAGAATAAAAATAATGATAAGTGAGAACACTATTGACAACATACTCTTTTCAATGGTAACAAACCATTTATTATCTTGGCATCAATATCATCAATGTATTATTGGACAAAACAACATTAATCTGTAACAGCCATTAAGGGGTTACAATACCAAATATTACCTCTCTAGGCAAAATGCCCTCAAACTGTTCCTGAGCTAAATATACTTCTGGTACATATATAGCATGTTGGTATAGCTGCTTTCTAGCAGTGTACTTGAGCTAATAATCCAAGATCACGTAGGGCCTGCTAGGAGAAAAGTTGCCAAGAACTTAAGTGCCTACCCTGGGTAAAGAAAACAATATTATTACTTAGTCAATACCAAACATTGATTCAACAACAAAATAAACTGCTACAATGTTTTCATAACAGTGCACCTGACTGAACACTCCATGGTGACCCGTAAGTAGAGCTCTGTGAACCTTGCTGTGTTTGGAAAATGGTTATTAACCCATTGTGCACCAAACAATGACAGATTTCTGCACAGAGGGTCAGCTAGTTACGCTTAATATAGTAGGGGGAAATATGATTAACATTGATAATAAGATTATGTTTGAATACTCACTAGGAGTTGGATCAGCTTGCAATGGATTTCTCATGCCATAGTACATGTATGGATCTGTGTTGGTAGTAGGCTGGTTTAGGGCTGACGGTTGAGGGTAGTTCAAAGAGAATGGCCTGAACAGAAGAAAGCAAACATTTAATTCATTAATCATTAATCCTTAAAGCTGAAACAATAATATTCTGGATCTATTTAGCACATAATACATGTACATATGTTTCTCAGCGCTTTACAGACATATTACTGTATTAGTGGTTATTTTCGCGAATTTCGCAAGTCGGCCATCATGAACATTTCCACTCAGTACAAGGCTATTTATAGTAATGAAGTCATCACCAAAATAGCAAAATTTTGCTCTCGCGAATTTCCCCAACTAGTCCAAAATCATGAAAATATCTGGACGCGAAAATATTGGCTTATACAGTATTAACCCGGTCATTGGATTCAGGCTTGTGCACATTCTCCACTCCCTGAGGAGTACAAATGTATTCCACCCATGCACCATCAAATGAGGTGTGCACAGTGCTGATCAAACCACAATGAAGTTTGCATCCTACCGGGTACCCATTTTGCACCTGGGCGGGGAGACAAAATTGTAGGTAGCTTAATTATTCATGACCCCCACACAAGTGTAAATGGGTACCAGGTAGGATGCGAACGTCATTGTGAGATGATCAGCAAAATGCGTAGTTCTATTTTTAATTTAAAAATTGTATTTATGCTACTCGGTGTCCACCAAATATCACAATGTGAAATAATTATAAATTCATGCAATTTGAAATTATTAAATAAATCAACAAGAAAAAAATGCAGAAAATAAATGAGTTAATGAACTAGTTGATGTCTGACCTGTCGAGTAGTTCAGGTTGTGATCTAGCCAATGCTTCTTTGAGTCCAAGATCCCCAATAGGTGGCTGGGCTTGAGCTATCTGGGAATAAGGCCTAGAACCATAGGAAGGTGCCTGGGACTAAAAACAAAACATTGTAATCTATCTGTAAAATAATGCACTAATAATATGAATAAGAAACCAAAATTTAGAAGAAAAAACAAACAAAATGCTTCAAAATAGGGGTCTGCGACCTACAAGCTTCGCTTTTCAGCAGTCCCCTCCATAACCAAGTTGTTTAATTTAATACCGGTTGTACTTGTTATTTTTAACTAAATTTTCTCATGTTTCATTGATACAATGTAAATTATGTAATTTGATTTTTATAGTTGGAAATGGAAATAAACAAAATGAAATGAAATGGTTTAGATATAGTCTAACCATAACATACACATGAAACTGTGATTCATTTTTGTTTCAACATCAACACAGTCACGGTTTTGGCAATGCCGCTTCATAACAATATTTGGTTAAATGTTAGAGATCTTTTGACATCATGGTTATCTAAAATAATAAACGTAAATTCCATACAGGTGACATGACTTCTTATGGCCCGAGGTCCGACTAAAAATAAAAATTATATAAAATTCAAAATAAAAAGAGAATTTGAATTTGGTCTGTAAACCAGTAATGATTTCTACACATCATACATATCACTCATTATAACAAAAATTGATCTAAATATGCTGAATGCCTATCATGGAGTTCACTTTCTTTACTATACAATACTAACACAAACATTCCTAACTCGACCCCTACAGATACATTGTAAGTATGGAAAATCTAATTAATATCTGTAACAGTTGTTGTTGTTTTTAGATTTTACAGCGCTTTCATTCATAATATGAATGTTTATGCCAAATGTTCACCTGTATATCTTGTACACCATACTGTGCAGGCTGATTAGGATATGGTGTGGTAGAGGTTGGTTGATATTGTGGACCCTGTTGAGTTCTATATGGCTGCTGTTGGAATGATGGTGTGTATCCCTGTGGAGGAGGTTGCTGGACCTGACTACGAGATTGCCTACCTGATGATGGGCTCTGTCACAACAAAACATTTCTTACACGTTAAATTGATCATTCTGTTCAGATAGTTAAAATCTTTCCCTATAGAGCTTCATACAGTGCATCAGTTGTACATAGTACATGTATAACACCAAATAATATATGTATCAGTACTGATAATAAACTCAATTTAGTGACATATATTGCATAGCAGCAGTTACATTGTACCAGAGCTCAAAATTGACTTCAAAGTACATAAAAAGAAACAAAAATCTTGGCTGTCACATGATGCTTGATGGTAAACCTGGTGGGGATGTTTTTCACCAGTGGATTATAAAAGTACAACATAAGATGGTGTCAGCCTTTGGCATGCATGAAATCTGACATTCCTTGCATCCAGTAGTATATTAAAGATTCTCATTAACAAAATCTTCCCACCAAATGATAAAGCTAGAAAACAAGTGACAATGGTTTCTTTTTTTAATTATTAGATCCATATCTGTATTTTTAAATTTCGTAAAAACAGCCCAGAAGATTCTAACGTCTCTCCAGTCATGTACAATCATGTCACGATCGTAGCGACTTGAGTGTACTGTAGCATGTTATGAAAACACACATTCCAGCTCCTTATACACACATACTGTAGTATACATAGATTAAATTGTTACATCGCGATGACCAACAGATGACTTTTACCAACGGACATACATGTAGGATGCTATTATCGAAAGGACTGTGATTTCAAATTTCAAAAGTAATTAAAATGGCAAACGGATGATTTTTGTTTCTTATAGAAAATCAATAAAAACTTAGATACAGTACATGTATGTATTTCATACAAATGATACTTATAGTACACTTTTTGACCCTGGTAAGTGGCAATGGATATTCTAAAAATGTGCAAAAGGCTGAGCCCATCTTTAAGTTTTTCTTACCGGAGCAGCAGCGGGAGGTTTGGTAGAACCAGGAAATCCAGGACTTCTGTCTATTTCCTTCTCCCTGTTAACAACAATCATTGAAGATTACATGATTGTGGTTTATTAGTGATCTATCAATTCAGGCGACCCGACATAGTGCCATTAGGTTAGATTACCCAACATGCATCATGATTTCCTTGACAACTCAACTTCCGGCTCAATATCTGTAAGCGTGCGGCTAGCTGTGAGCGAGTGCGTATTACATAATTATGTACACAAGTAGGCCTACTAGTTTTGTTGATTATAGGGAACTTCAAACAAAAGAGACATCCTGCATTTGGCCTGCATTAACAGGATTTTCTCCTTTTTTTTTTCTATCTGCATATCAAAAATTAAACCATAATTAAGACGCGCATAAGAAATTCAGCGCACCTTAGGATTCTGGCAATGGTCCCATTTTAAAGTAAAAATCACTTAAGAATTTCAGCTAATGGTGGTACGCATGCTGCTGGACCTACCGGAAGTGGCACTGTCAAGAATGTGGCTTTAGATCCCTTCTATGGCGATAATATAGATAGTATCGAACAATATCGATCAATTTTTGTATAGCGGGTCGCACAAATTTTAAGGGAACTATTTTGAATGCCACATCCAAACAACAAATTGTACATGTGCCAATACTGAATACATCAATTGAAAGCTACATGAAAATTAAATATGAATAAGTAAAAATGACTCACTTGTCAATTTCAGATAGTATTAAATAATCCCCTTTTCTTCATCCCTCCAAACAGTATTCAATGTACATATCAAAAAAAATTTTTAAAAATACTCTAAATTTTATCCTCCGAAATAAAGTTCAAATAGAAATTCTTTTTTTTCCCCAATTGATCGTGGGCCCGGCAGCCACTGGGCAGAGCCAGATCGACAGTGCTCTGTCAACGCCAAACAGGGTAGTAGCAACTTCCATTTTTTAACATCTTCTTGTATGACGTGGCAAAACATAAGGATTGCCATCAGTCAGAGAAATATTCTTTCTTTTATTCTTTTCATTTTGGAAAGATATGAAACACCTAAATATCCCATACGACTCAACATGGAATCTCCCATTTGTATACCTTTATCACCAATAAAAGATGGGTAACAAAAAGTAATTAGCACATCAATGATTTGGTGCTCATCTGGCATCTCGCAAAGAACTAAACGCAATTTTTAAATTTTGCATGAATTATCATAAATAATTTTCTTGTCACAAATTCAAAATTCTGTGTAGTTTGGCGAAACTCCTACCAGATGGTACAAAACAACAAAAACAAAACAAAGAATCAAAATCGGTCAACAAATAAAGAAGTTCAGCATTTTTTGTTGAATTTTGAAAAATGTGCATAAATTAGCATATTTAGTGAGTTTCAAAATTCTGTTTACAAGTTTTGCATCCCCCACCTAGCGCTATCATATTATGCAAACGGAACTGAACTTGAAAAACAAATGAAGGAAAAGCATTTTTTGTGATTTATGAACAAATTTTGCATAAATTAGCATAAATAATTTTCTGGTAAAAATTTCAAAATTCTATGTACTAGTTTGGTAAACCTCATGTAGCGCTACCAGCACCCCATTGCATAAAACTTCTGACCGGAGTTTTTTCCGGTTAAAATCTGAAAACTCCGGTTAAAGTCCGAAAACTCCGGTTACAATATTTTTCTGGATTTTTTACTGTTTTTTCCATTGCATAAAAACATACCAGAGTTTTCAAAGGTATTAATGCAATAAATTTTTATGGAGTTTTAAAACTCGGGTTGAACAACCTAAGGTTGAACAGCGGTAAATATTTCCCCCTTGACTCGTGTGTTAATTTTAGATTTCGGAAACGTTAGCAGAGAAAAGGCGGTGAAATTGGGCTACTAATGTCTAGTAGTAATTTAAAGACAATTATACATCTTCTCACTGTTGTCTCAACACTAGGCATAGCCAGCTCGATTTTTCATTAAACAAGAAAATATAGCGCCCTCTCGCGGACACTGTTGGATAGGAAGTTGGAGGCAGTAAATTGGCTTCTACATTCACGCTCGTCATATAGTTCCAAAACAACTGCTAGATATTTCCCATTTTGTGCAAAGAGTGTCCAAGTCTTGCTTTCCTGGGAATCGGTGTCATTAAACCAATCAAATTAATACATTTTCGTCAATCTGGCGTTTGAAATTAGTTATTTTTGTTTGGGTTGGCTCGCACTCACATTTTTGGTGTCTTCGAAGTAATTAGGCCTGTGTAACCTCTATTAAAGGTCATGTATAGTGTTGGGAGAATAGATTTTTTGTTTTGCTTCCAGAGCAGAATAATATGAATGAATACCTCAATTAACCTCTGTTGTACAAAGGATTTGTTATAAATCCACTCTAACACCTGAATTTAGCAACAAAACTGTGTAAATATATCAATTGACAGTCCCACAATCGACAGGATCTACAGGCACAATGCCAGCATACAGCGATTTGTTGCAAAGCATATGCTATTCCAACAAGACTGTACACACAGAATTCACTCACGCTGCTATACCAATCAGCTGCTGGTTGGATGCCCAGAGTTCTGGGTGAGAATGAAGGAAGTATGGTCTTACTTTGATGAACATCTCCCGTGCTCATGCAAACTATTACATATCATGAAAGACATGCATGGAACATGATTATTCCTTGCCCACATATTGTTATGTGTTTAGAACACTATGAGGACAAGTTGAGCAGGTTTTTCAAAAAATCAGTGTTTTCTTACAACTATACTTGGGCTTTAAGGGCAATTTCCGAAAATTAAGTCAATTTTATTTTTCATTTTTTTCAAAATAAAGGTATTTCCTACCGAGAAGAAATATGGTAAGTTTTTTTGTTTTAATTAAGATGAACGCAATATAGGAGGATTTTAATGTTACCCACCCCCCCCCCCCCCCCCCGTATACGGTCTAATTAAAGGCAAATGTCCTCTACGCGGAACTAGCGTTGAAGGCGCGGCGGGGGGGGGGGTAATCCGAACTTTGGGGGAGGGGCCGAACCGAATGGGAAGCGAGACTGAGGGTGGGTGAACATGGACACATAGATATCACAACTAGATGGTTGTTTTCCTGCTCATTTTTCATGTTTGCTGAACAAATTAAGGCCTTCAGCCCCCCCCCCTCCCCCCCCCCCACCAATCGCTTTGATCGCGGCTCTAATGACGAATTGGTGTTTTTGTTCATAATCTAGCTGCCACCTAAAAGACGCAAGGGATATTAAAATGATAGACGGATGGATGACAAAAAACTTAAATGAACATTTTATTAACTAGAGTGTGAGAGAGAGAGAGTGGGGGGGGGGCTGGGTAAGAGACGGTAAAACACTGAAAGAACGTAAAAGGACAGTAATAGAGAAGTTGTGCTTTTGGTGGGGCGGGGGGGGGGGGGGAGGGCATGTGTCGCGAGGAGGACAGACTTAACCATCCCGATCTTTATTTCAGCCCACTTGGTAATTATGTAACATCTAAATTTTTTGTTTGCGGGAGTGTCCAGGGCCTCTCATCTGCACGTTCAAAACCGTCTAAGAAAGGGCCGGGGACGGAGGGTGGGGGGGGGGTAGACGAGATCAAGGCCTATTTAAATTGCGCTTCATCACAAACTAAGGGCCAGGCTTCGAGGGGGGGGCTGAGAATTAAACACGGGGGGAAAACCATTATGATTAACAAAACAACTTTGCTAAACTTATTTTTTCTTAAATATTTATCAATTAAAAGGTGTAAAAGTCTCACATAAACAGTTTAATCGTTCAAAAAAGGCTATCAAGCTGTTTCATCAACATTCAGGTCTATTAGGGCTGTATTGGCTTATTAAGGGCAATTTTCCGAAAATTAAGTCAATTTTATTTCATTTATTTTCAAAATATGAGTATTTCCTACTGAGAAGAATATGGTAAGTTTTTTTGTTTTAATTAAGATGAACGCAATATAGGAGGATTTTAATGTTACCCACCCCCCCCCCTCGTATACGGTCTAATTAAAGGCAAATGTCCTCTACGCGGAACTAGCGTTGAAGGCGTGGGGGGGGGGGGTAATCCGAACTTTGGGGGAGGGCCGAACCGAACGGGAAGCGAGACTGAGGGGGTGAACATGGACACATAGATATCACAACTAGATGGTTGTTTTCCTGCTCATTTTTCATGTTTGCTGAACAAATTAAGGCCTTCAGCCCCCCCCCATCCCCCCCCCCACCAATCGCTTTGATCGCGGCTCTAATGACGAATTGGTGTTTTGTTCATAATCTAGCTGCCAACCTAGAAGACGCAAGGATATTAAAAATGATAGACGGATGGATGACAAAAAACTTAAATGAACATTTTATAACTAGAGTGTGAGAGAGAGAGAGAGAGAGAGTGGGGGGGGCTGGGTAAGAGTCGGTAAAACACTGAAAGAACGTAAAAGGACAGTAATAGAGAGTTGTGCTTTTGGTGGGGGCGGGGGGGGGGGGGGGGAGGGCGTGTGCGAGGACCGAGGACAGACTTAACCATTCCCGATCTTTATTTCAGCCCGACTTGGTTAATTATGTAACATCTAAATTTTTTGTTGCTGGGAGTGTCCAGGGCCTCTCATCTGCACGTTCAAAACCGTCTAAGAAAGGCCGGGGACGGAGGGGTGGGGGGGGGTAGACGAGATCAAGGCCTATTTAAATTGCGCTTCATCACAAACTAAGGGCCAGGCTTCGAGGGGGGGGGGGCTGAGAATGAAACACGGGGAAACATTATGATTAACACAAACAACTTTGCTAAACTTATTTTTTCTAAATATTTATCAATTAAAAGGTGTAAAAGTCTCACATAAACAGTTTAATCGTTCAAAAAAGGCTATCAAGCTGTTTTCTTCAACATTCAGGTCTATTAGGGGCTTTAATTGGCTATAGGTTTCACAGCGGTAAATATTTCCCCCTTGACTCGTGTGTTAATTTTAGATTTCGAAACGTTAGCAGAGAAAGGGTGAAAATTGGGCTAACTAATGTCTAGTAGTAATTTAAAGACAATTTACTCATCTTCTCACTGTTGGTCTCAAAACATAGGCATAGCCAGCTCGATTTTTCATTAAACAAGAAAATATAGCGCCCTCTCTCGGACACTGTGGATAGGAAGTTGGAGGCAGTAAATTGGCTTCTACATTCACGCTCGTCATATAGTTCCAAAACAACTGCCTAGATATTTCCCATTTTTGCAAGAGTGTCCAAGTCTTGCTTTCTCTGGGAATCGGTGTCATTAAACCAATCAAATTAATACATTTTCGTCAATCTGGCGTTTGAAATTAGTTTTTTGTTTTGGGTTGGCTCGCACTACATTTTGGTGTCTTCGAAGTAATTAGGCCTGTGTAACCCTAAGAAATAGGTTACATAAGCTGAGTTTTTAACCCGAGAAAACTCGGGTTAGAAAAAAGTTTTATGCAACACCACCCTGATGGAACAAAAAAAATCAAAATCGGTCAACAAATAAAGGAGAAGCATTTTATGTGAATTTGAAAAATGCACATAAATTAGCATATTTAATGAGCTTCAAAATTCTGTGTAGAAGTTTTGAATCCTCCACCTGGTGCTATTGTATAAAGTAAACATAATTGAAATTGGACTTGAAATGACGAAGAAAAGCATTTTGAAATTGTGGACGGACGATAGACGACGGACGCCACACCACGGCATAAGCTCATCTGGCTCTTCGAGCCGGATGAGCTAAAAAAAAAAAAAATGTAAGCAGGAACAAGAAAGAAAAATAAATGATGAGTTAACAAACCTCTGTTTAGCTGCTTTGGCCTCCTGCATCTGTTGCTCAATTCCTTTCTATATTGTTCTTTCTTTTTGCGAGTTGCACTTCCAGTATCTCGTTGCCCTGCAAGAATAACAATTAATGTAACGTCATAAACAAGCACAAAAGCATCAAGTCAATCTAAGAGCAGGACAAATTCTATTAACATTAACTCCCTGCTTTAAACGAAAATAGGAATGAAGTTCACATAAATATATCAATGATAGACATCTCATGTAAGTTTAATAATATAACATTATGGACTCTTACACATTCATTTATGATAACTGAATTCAAATCAGTAACAATGGTACATGTAATGGTGTACAGGCAGACATTTTATTTCAGTAATTAAATGTATAATGGATTTTGCAACTTTTCACTATTCATTTTCCCTTCTTTTCAAGGGTTCTCTGCATTCAATCATGAATATTCCATTACAAAATCAAGTTTAATGAAAAAGTAAATGTACCCCTAAAGTTATCAGGGCAAAAAGTTATGTTGCAAAACTTTTTCATGAGGGGCCAGGTTTGGAATGAATGAGTGTTTACCTAAGGGAAGACCAGTTTCTCCAGCTAGTGTTGCAGACTTGGCCCTGGGTGGTCGGTCAGGGTCTTCCTGCTTCAGGGCTGGTTTAGGTCTAGGAATTAATGGTGAGATAAAGAGTGATCACAGATATTTATTTCTTGACAAACTGGAGGACTCATAAAGGACACATACATTTTAAGTAATAAGCAAAATTTTGTTCCCAATACATTCTTTTGGCAGCCCATGCAGTCCTCTCAAAACTGGTGCAATAGAATCCCTATTACATGTTCTAAGTATTGGTATAAATGTACAGTCTGTACTAATAAAAAAGGTACAAAAAGAAAACTTTGTTGAATAATATGAAGATCAATCACACCTGGTAGTGTTTGATGTCTCCTGAGAGAAACAGTCTTTCTTCATTTTGTTTCATCTCATTTGGTGTTGTAGATCTTGAGATATGATTAATTTTCTACAATCAGGAAAAATCTATTATGTGTCTTAAGTTAGGTGTCTATGGACTGTGCAGGTTTCAAGCAAAAGAGGCCATGTTGGTCAGAGCGCAGCAGTGCAATATGCACTTACAAAGGAATGGTTTGGGTCATTGTGATTTTCATTCTGATTCTCTCACTAAATTGTTCTTAACTTTTTTTTACAAAGGCAAATCACAAAAATCAAATATTTTGGCTTAATAAACCTTTCAGCTTTCATTTGATAAAACAGACACATATCGTTTGAGAAGATTTCATATTTAGATTATTTTTCCCCTCTTGTCCCATTTTATTTTAATGCTGACAATTTTGATTGTTACGAGATCTGATTTGAAGTACTACATGTGCATGTATTTCCCTTATTTAGAGGATTTCTTAAACATAGACAGACATTTTTGTGTCACCATGACGTTTTATACCTCCTGATTTTAATTGGAATCAAACAGCTGACCTTTCATATCTTTTTCCCTCTCTTTTCCCATTTCTGTCTCTCTGCATTCTTCTCTCCTATACCTCAAGACAAAAAGAAGATAGACAACTACGTCTACAGTACTGTACGTCTACCAAAATGTGGGACTACGCAAGGTCACTTTTCACTCTCTTTTGTGGGAAGTGAACTTTGGAATAGGTTACCCATCAATATTAGACAAAGCAGGTCGAGGAACATTTTCCGGAATTCTCTCACGTTACATTTGTTAGTTATCAATGAATGAGGGGAGCTTTTCAAATTGTTATCATTTAAATACATGTTTTGTTGTTTTACAATTTTGATGTATACTTGTATGACATGTTGTAACAAACCTATGTTTATTCAATATTATAACTTTTTTTTAGTTTAAGTAAAAAAATAAATAAAGAGAATAGGATATACAAAATTGTTAAGGGTCAGGCTCGGCTAGCACTTGTACTATTATCTGACTCCTTTTACCAGTCAATGTTATTGTTGCCAAATCAAATGTATTGTATTGTTTTTCATGTTGTTGTTGGTAACTGAATCAAATCAAATCAAATTAAATACTTTACCTGTCTCCATCTGTAAATGTTCGACTTCTGCCTCCTTTGCTCTGACTCTGACAGGTTCAAAGAAAACAGGCAAAATATATATTGATGCACATCCTCTCAACTATCAATAAAAGGCAATTGAGAGTATTCAGTAATCTTCATGTCTTTTGTAATAATAATATACATGTTATCAAACAGAAATGGAGCCCCCCCCCCCCCCTTAGTTAGACCACTGAAGGTCAAGATGTTCATTTAACCCTTTAGCACCTAAACCACCAGAGACAGCGCGTAGCTTACTCACTAAACCACCCCAAATGTCCTGCTTTATGCATACTATAGTCAAGATAATTTCAAAAATATGTGATTAAACATACCAATACTAGTTGTGCATTACCCATGGGATGTGCACTGTCCAATTCTGTACAAAAAAGTATGTTTGAGGAGTATTTCTTATAGAAACACCCTGATGCAACACATCGAAACCCTTTCCGTTAGGGAGTAAGCTGACACTTTTCACACATTCTCTAAGTGCTGAAGGGTTAACTTCATTTTCAAAGTCTCATTTCATGGTTTTAACCATAAAAATTATCACTAATTTCATTATTTACGATAAAGAATTATATATTTGTCTACTTTGCTATTCGTCTTCGAATCGCCCAACCGACCGATACTTTGACCCGAAAATTGTTGCTCTATTGTTTCCTATCATCCCCCGAAACATAAAGGGCGCCCTCTTACGATAAAGGCACTCGGCAAAAAGCCTTCCCATAAACCTCCTCTTGTCTCTTACCACCCTAAAACATCCATGTAGTGATGGACCGGGGAATGGAGGGTGGGATTGTAGGCAAACATATAATTCTTTATCGTAAATAATAAAATTAGTGATAATTTTTATGATTTACTTAAAACGAATAATATATTTGCCTACTTTGCTACTATGACCAGCACCGAAGCGGCACTGGGAGGGCAACACCTACAGTTTTAGTTGGTCATGGATGACGCCGCCGCCATGATAGGAACAACAGAAAAATTTCCTTCCATAGCAGTGACGTCCTTCAGGTAATAAGTCGTAAAGGAGTTATGGCTTCTCCAATAAGCCTCCACGGAAACTCGCTAAAATAAGGCCCACGAAGAGCTGATACTCCTAGTATCGTTGGCCCTAGGATTAGTGTCAGGTAACCTGGCCCTCGGGCCCGCAGCTTTTATAGCTGCCACTATCCATCTCGAGATAGTACTTCTCGAAGCTGGACTGAAAGGTTCCCTGGATATAACAAAAATTTGGTCAGATTTACGGACCTTCTTGACTTTTTCCAGGTACCATTTAAACGCCCTCACCGGGCACCACACCCTGTCTTCGTACACCGATGAAAATTTTGTTAAAGGACGTAGAAAAATTTCCACTGTCCCGGAAGACTCTGACTGATTCTTCGCAATGAACCTGGCATTAGGGATAAGGCCAACACCCCCATTTTCCCAACGTATATCACCCGTAGTAATAGAAAGAGCGTGCAACGAAATTCTGCGTTGTCCTGACGCTATCGCCGTGAGGAAGCACGTCTTGATCGTCGTAACCAGAATAGACGCCGAAGCTAGTGGTTCAAACGGAGGTTTTGCGAGGGCCTAAAGCACCAACGGTAAACTCCAAGAAGGAACCAGAGGCCTGAAATTGGGTCTCTTAAGTGACAGAGAACGAAGAAGAGCTGATAACTGTGGAGCCAGGAGGAAACTGACGAACCATCCTCTAAGCCTAGATGAATAGCTGAGATAGCTGATCTATATCCACGTAGGGTAGACATTGATTTACCCTCGTCGAAAAGAGCGATGATGAAGCCTGCTATAGACGGAGAGAGAGCTTCCCTCGGGACCACCCCCTTCTCTTCGCACCATTCAATAAAGGCATTCAGCTGGAAGAGTAAACTTTCTAGTGGATGCTCTCCTACTTTCTACTAATAGCGAGGAAGCGCGTTCAGAGAAACCTGCAGGTCGGGCTGATTCCCCGATAACGGCCAAGCGGTCAATCGAAGATGTTCCGGGTGCTCGTGAAGTATCCCTGACAAATGCTGGTATACTAAGTCCTCGCACCACGGAAGGTGCCATGGTTCCTCTACCAACAGAGGAAGTAAATCCTGAAACCATGCCCGGCTGGGCCAGTGAGGAGCGATGAGAATCACCGACGCTCTGTCCTTCCAAATCTTCCTGAGGACAAGCGGGAATGAGTTTGAAGGGAGGAAATGCATAAGCCTTCAGACCTGTCCAGGGAATTGAGAACGCGTCCCCAAGCTACCGCCGTCTCCTCCCTTATCTTTGAACTGAACTTCGGAAGACGGTTGTTCATCGATGACGCGAAGAGGTCTATTTCGAGATCGAACTTGCACTAGCTGCGTGAAGATCCGGGGAGACAACAACCATTCTGACGGAAGGCACCTTCCTCTCGACAGGAAGTCGGCTATCACGTTCTCCACTCCCGGTATGTGCGATGCGACAGGAACGGTGTTCTCGCGGTTGCACCAGTCCCAGAGTTGAAAGGTTACGCTGTTCTACTTCAGGGAGTGTGTACCTCCTTGGCGATTGATGTACGACATCACTGCCGTGTTGTCCGTTAAAATCAGAACTGTCCGGTCCTTGCAAAGGTCCTTGAAGTGAAGAAGAACCTTCCACACCGCTAGAAGTTCCAAAAAGTTGATGTGCGGCAAAGGCCTCAGAAATTCCCAAATCCCAGAGATCATGTGACCTTGGCAATGACCTCCCCAACCTATCTGTGACGCGTCTGTGGTCAACGTGACTGAAGGAAGGGGGAGCGCAAACTGCTTCCCTTGGAGAATGAACTCCTTGTCCAACCACTGGTGGATAAGCGACTTTATTTCCGCCGGAATAGGAATCATCGACAGAGGCGAACTGATGTTCGGTCTGAAGTGATTCAAGAGGTGAATCTGAAAGGGTCGCATTAGTAGCCTGCAATTTGGGATCAAGTCTACTAAACTCGCTAGGTAACCTAACCATCTCTGCCACGTTACCGCCTGAACCCTTCTCGACGCGATCAAGGACCGTGCTAGGCGGATCAGATCTTCTACTCTCTCCAAACTGGGTCTCGCCAGACGATTCGTGATGTCCAGTTGAGCCCCTAGATAGGTGGGAGTCCGGGTTCGAATCAACTCCGACTTCTTCCGATTGATGATGAAGCCTAAGTCTTGTGTGGTTGAAATCAGGAACTCCAGCTAGACTGCGAGAAGCTTCTCTGACCCGGCTACCAATAGCCAATCATCTAGATACTCGAATATTCTCAAGCCCCGACTCCCGAGAAAGGACATCAGAGTTCCCACTATCCTGGTGAACACTCTCGGAGCGGGGCAAAGTCCAAACGGCAGAGCTTTGTACCTGAAAGTCCTTCCTTGGAACTGAAAACCTAACAGGTCCCCTGACGATTGGTGAATGGGTACATGGAAATAAGCGTCCTGAAGATCTATGGACACGGCCATGTCGTGCTTTTCCAAGGCCGGGAGGATCGTAGCCAGATTGTCCATACGAAAATGTGCTTGAACTATGAATCTGTTGATGGCCTTCATATTGAGGAGCACACGAAGTGAACCTCCGCGCTTGGGCATTACGAATATGGGAGATATGCACAATCGTGGGTAGATTGTGACTTCCTCTATTGCCTCCTTTTCCAACAGCAGAGAAATCTCCTTGAAGATGTGCTCCTGGAAAAGCGGTGAGAGATTGGACGGACGACTCCTGAGGACACCCCCGGGTAGAGCTTCCTCGAGATCTATTTTGAGACCGTCTCTGATCACTGAGAGGATGAAAACATCGTTTGTGATCCATTCCCAATTCGGAAGAAAATTCCGGAGTCGGCCTCCCACCGGACCCACTACTTCCCCAAACGCTGGTGGGAAGTCACCTCTGGCGCTTCCCTCCCCTACGAAAGGGCTGAGAGTTGGAAGCGGAGCCAAAACTACTCCTGCCACCGCCTCTACCCCCCTGACCACCGCGACCTGACTGGCCCCGATGCGGAACATCGCTTCTGACCTCATTGCCAGACGGTTGATCCTGGTAGGAGAAAGGTCGACGTGAGGATTGAGACTGCGAAAACTGGCGCGGTTTTGAATCCGACCTGTTCTTCTGCTTTTTAGGATTAGACCCAAATGACTTGAGAGGTTGTTGAGAAAACACCCATTGCGGTTTGAAAGGTCTCGAGGTTGTTATCCTAAACCTCTCAACTGACTCGAAAAGTTCCTTAGCCTATCTTCTCGCTTACTACTTCCTGACTTGAAGATGGCTGCAAAATCCTGACCGCAAAAGGAATATTGAGTCAACCGGAAACCCTGTCCACATATGTCTGGATCGAGCATCCTTGACCCTAAATTATCTAATAATCTCTTCCCTGCGGTCTCTATCCGTCTGTAGGGAAACGACCGCTGAGGCATAACTTAGAAAACAACAGGGATGAAACTTCCCGTAAGGCTTCAAAATCCTCTCCCTGTCAGCAAGCCGAAATCTCCAGCTCTTCAGAGGAGCCTAGGAAGTTCGATCACAACAAGTCATTAACACACCGCCAATCTGACTCCGGGAGCAATCAGATCAGCTACAGCAGACCTTCTTGTTTAATGAGGTCCATTTAGTGACCCGCATCCTATTGCCGTCCTAGATTAGTTCAGAGAAGATAGCGTCTTGGGTTAAGGAAAGGCTCCTGGCTCCTTTGGAGGCGAAGGCGAACCTACAATGCTTCCCTCCTTAGGGTTTTTACGCCTAGTTGTCACCATTAGCAGCTCCTATTAAAACTCATCTTGTGATTTCAGGGAGTCTTACCAGCAAATTTCTGTTTCTGCAGATCTTTTAGCAGAAATCCCATAACGACCTGCGTTGCTATCCGGTTCAAATCCTGCATTCGTAGCGTATTTAAAAAAAAGCCGACTTCTCTCGGACAGACTCAGCGGTCTGACTGAATAGGGAACTTCCCTTCGAGGACGTCTCCTGCTTCTTGAAATGAATCGACTCGGAATCCTCCTGAATCGATCATACTTAACGGACTCTGATATGTTGCGGCTTTGTTGACCAACGTCATCGAAGCCGATCTTCCTGATATGACTTGCAAAAAGTGGGAGCGATGATCGGCTACAAAAACCATCCTCCTCCTCTTCGCTAGAAGAATCTAAAAAAAAGATGCGCGACATAACTGGCCCGAAATTAGCGACCGGCAAACGCGACGTGGTCGAACGTTGACCTCACTCCTAAGTCTCCCGGTAACCAAATCCAGAGCCCTGCCCAGGCTGGTCTCCATCTGGCTGGTAGGTAACGGCGCTGTCGCGAATCTTCAGAAACGCAGGGGGAGCTCCCTACGCCCCGGAAATCCCGCCTATCGGATTCCCGAAGAGTAACAGACTAGGAGGAATATAGTCATAGGAAACGAATGTTCGTCAAACAAACTCGACATAAAGGTCACTCTCCTAACCACTCTAGAACCCCATGAAAGAGAGCCTCCGACATTCCATAGCCTACGCCCGTTTAAGCAACAATATAGCGAACCCTCGGAACCAATTCCAAACTCGGAACGATTTTCATCGAACAAGAAGATCCCGAAGCATGCCTCCGTATGCCACATCGAAAAAAAAAGCATGCCATAGTATTAACATCCATTAACCATGACATCTTTGAGATATTGACCCCAAATCTATATAAAGTTGATCATCAGAAATAATTCCAACTCAGGAAATGGCTACTATGTAAAAAAAGAGAAAACATGTGTAAATCTGTCAAAGGTCCTCAGAATTGGCACAAACAAGTCATTACATAAAAACCAGTACTTGATGTCCTAACCTCAAAACTAAATCAGTTCATCTTTCCTCCCACAGACCCAAGTTTGAAGTGATACCATAAAACGGTTCAAAGTTACACAAGAAACGTGCCATTGTCAGTATACAATGACTCGTGACCCTGACTTACATTCATGACCTCAAAAAAAAATTTCATTGTACTAATATGCACACATGACCCGCAAGTTGATGTTCATCCACAAACGTCTAAGTTAGTCGCAAAACAACCATTTCACGCGTACACACAATGCCTCATGTGCCTGTCTAACTAGACCTCAAAACTCAAAAATCTAATCAAGATTATTCGTCCTCATATGCCAATACCCAAGTTTGAAATTGAGCCGTCAAACTTTTTAAGTTATGCGAGAACAACCATTTCATTACACAAAGACAGCCTGTGACCTTTGACCTTTGACACCCTAAAATTCAACATTCATTGCCCCTCCCATATGAGCAACAATTACTCAAGTTAAAAGTGACGACCCGTCACAACATCTTTAAGTTATTTCGAAGACAAAACCATTTTCATGTATAAAATGAATCTGTGACTCTTGACCTTTTGACCTCATGAACCCTAAAATTCTAATCAGTTCATTGCCCCTCCATAGGCACACAGTACATACCCAAGTTTACAGTGTGACACCGTCAAAACGTTTTTTAAGATATGGCGAGAAGAAAGCCATTTTCATGCATACATGACCATCTGTGACCATTTGACCTAATGACCCCAAAGTCTAATCAGAATCATGTCCCTACCATAGTCATACATATCCAAGTGAAATGACTCCGTCAAACGTTCTTAAGTTTAATCGCGAAGACGAAAAACGACGAAACGACAGACGACGGACGGACAACCCGAAAACATAATGCCTCCGGCACCACCTTCGGTGGCGGAGGCATAAAAACGACTTATGGTGAGGTGATATCAATTCATTAGAGATCGATTTTGCCGTAATCGATTTTCCCGTGGCGATCGATTCCAAGGCGATCGGTTCCTTAGTGATTGATTCCGTGGCAATCGATTTATTTACGATCGATTCACCAGGGAATGCTCCTTTATCGATCGACTCTGGAGCGGTCGATTTCTTTACGATCGATTCTGCCGTGATCGATTCACCGGGGATAGATTCCTTGGCGATCGATCTTGAATTTGGATCAATCGCGGCAGACTTAATCGATCCACTGAAAATTGATCTAGTTGGTGAAGGATCGATCCCACGTTCCAAGATCGATCCCACAGCTTCCACTTGATCGATGGGACTGCCATGATCGTTAACTGAAGCTGCCCTCCTCGATCGCTTACCTACGATCGATTTGGGATGCGTCACTGGGTCGGCCAGACACCTGCCATCAGCCTTCCCGGGAAAGTCGATAATTCGAAGTTTCTGTGACGACTTTACAGGGGATTGCGGTAACGTGGATGTGGACCTACGCACCCCTGTGCGGGGTTGTGAATCTCGACTTTATCTATAACAGCTTTCGTTCCGTCCGATATCCGCGTCTTAGCGACCTTCAACTTCTTGATCCGCGGCTCCTTCAACGAGTCCTCCAAATCTTTTGTAAAGTGGTGAGCCGGCGACTCAGATTTGTCTTCGGAGAACACACGCTTGGTTGGCGGTTTTCTTCTTCTATCAGATTTAGCTACCTGTAGCAAGAAATTATCCGCCATCCTGCAATACAAACACACAACAGTTATTATACAACAAAATTATAATAATCTACAAGGCAGGGAAGGGTGAGAATGTTAAGTCACAAAAGGACCCGCACAATCAAAACAAAACATCACTACACTGTGTGTAATGATGCGCGGTACGTGAATACAATGGGACACAAACCACGGGAAATCCACTCACTACAACGTAATGGATGGACAGAAATAGGGAGATGTCGCCGTAATCCAAGAAAAATCTCAGAGAACGGCCACCAACAACACCCAACTTTGGAAACAACAATCAAGAAGTAGATGAAACTTGTAGAGGCAAATACATCAATAAAAATCTATAATATAATGATTAAAAATATAATTGGAAATATATAGCTCATATATG
>CALNVZ010003429.1:1740076-1751505 GCA_940671915.1 Paracentrotus lividus
TGTACATCCATTTGGTCCACTCACCAGTTGGTCTACATCCAATTGGTCCACTCACCAGTTGGTCTACAACCAATAAGTGAACCACTAACCATGTGTTGTATCAATTCTTCAATAGGGGAGGGGCAGACAAAATATTTTATCGAAGTTCCCTCGATCAGTAACAGGTAGATTTTTAAAGTGGGGGCTACATGAGGGGGGGGGGTGTGTGAGTTGGTGCAAATTTGTTTTTTCGGAACTTCGGCCGTCATACATCAGCCGTAGGGGTCAATCTTTCCTTTTAATTTTTGCTCAATTTGGCGCCCTTAAGTTAATATTAATTTGGCGGGCACTTTTTTAATCAGGTAAAAACAAGATGAATCCTCGACCGCGCGCGGTCGAAATATATGCCTCCGCCATTGCCAGATCAGAAAAATATCACACATTCATCTATTCATTTTGCTTTATAGAATGACATTTTTGACCTTGACCTTTGACCTTGTGACCCCAAACCTAAACAGACCATATTCCTCTAGTGATAGATACTAAGCGGCTTTCGGAGCAGTACGGTAGCATGACTACGGTAGCTCTCCAGAGCAAAAATCGAACTGCGCATGCGTAACTCCCTTTTTGCTACCGTCTTCTTCCCAAACAGGATAGTAGTCGAGCAATTTAGCGTACGGTGTAGAATGACTACGGTGGGCAAAGTCTTGGTATGTTTTGTGTACATAAAGTCAAAGAAATATATTTCAATGATAAACGCAAATGGAAGGAAGACATGATTGAAGAGAAGAGAAAAGAAGGACAAAACAAAGAAATACATAAGAAATGATTGAAGAGAAGAGGAAAGGAGGATAAAACAAAGAAATACATAAGAATTTATAGGAGAGAAAAGAAAAGAAGGATAAAACAAAGAAATACATAAGAATTTTTAGGAGAGAAGAGGAAGGATAAAACAGAGAAATACATAAGAATTTATAGGAGAGAAGAGGAAAGAAGGATAAAACAGAGAAATACATGAGAAATGGTAGACAAGATGATGAAAGAAAGACAATACAAAGTAATAAATTAAAATGATAGAAAAGAAGGTAACAGAAAAACAAAACAAAGAAATACATAGAAATTGGTTTAAAGAAGAAGAAATACAGAGGAGGTACACAGAAATGCTATTCACCGTCGTCTTCGCAGACTGCGAAAGCGCTTACAAGTCACGACGGTAGTGCGAGTGCGAGGAGAGTATGGTCGATTAAACCCACCGTCTTGTTACCTACCGTACTGTTCCCGAAAGCTCATTACTACCCTTAAATTTGAAGTTTATATCTTAATTGGTTCCCAAGATATTGCGATGACAAACTCAATACATGGATTTTCACATCTTGACCTCTGTGACCCTTGACCTTTGACCTATATAGTCCATAATCTTAACAGATCATCTTCCTATAGCGGTAAATACTACACCTAAGTTTGAAGCTCATATCTCAAATGGTTCTTGAGATATCGCGATAACGAGCTCAAAACATAGAATTTCACTATTTTTGACCTCCGTGACCTTGACCTTTGACCTACATACTCCAAAATCTAATCAGATCATCTTCTTATGGTGGTACATACTATCCCCAAGTTTGAAGTTGATATCTCAAATAGTTCTTGAGATATCGCGATAACGAACTCAAAACATAGAATTTTACTATTTTTGACCTCCATGACCTTGACCTTTGACCTACATACTCTAAAATCTAATCAGATCATCTTCCTATGGTGGTAAATACTATCCCCAAGTTTGAAGTTGATCACTCAAATGGTTCTTGAGATATCGCGGTAACGAGCAAGCGGGACGTACGGACGGACGGACAACCCGAAAACATGATGCCTCCGGCACCACCTTCGGTGGCGGAGGCATAAAAAAGAAGAAGACATATTGACTGGCTTTACTTTTATCTTTTTTTGTTTTACTCCTGTTTTCATCTTTTTCTCCCCTCCTTCCCATTTCCCTTCTTTTCCTTTTCTCTTTCTATTTCCTCTTTTTTTTTGCGCTGCGAATAGCGGGGGGGGGGGGGGGGGGGGGGGGGGGGCTCGTTCGGCCCCCTCAATTTTTGAGCCCCAACCAGTATATTAAGGACCCCTTCATTATGAAAAGAAAAGTTTAAACAGAAAGACATCCGATCCGAACCGGCGAGAGAGCAGCTTGAGCTAAAATAAATTGCCAAGAGAAATCTCCAATATGAGCATTTCAAAACAAATTATGAGCAGAAACGGGCGGGGCCTCAAAAATATCGAAGCCCCTCCCCCTCAAACACCGCGGGGGGAGGGGGGGCGGGAGGTTGAGCCCCAATAAGGATAGTAGGGACCCCCTTTTTTAAAGTTTATAAATAGGAAGACATGCGAGCGCGCAGCGCGAGCTAAAAATATTGTCAAGAGAAACCTGAAATACGAGTGTTTCAAAACAAATTAAGAGCAGAAGGGGGGCTCAAAAATATCGAAGACCCCTCAAGCATATTGTAAGCTCTAATCTAGAGAATATTTCCTATGTTCCTATTTTTAAAAAAGCTAAAATTTTGTCAATAGAGACCTGAAATATTATGTTTTTATTAAAAAAAAAAAAAAAAAAAAAATGTGGGGAGCCCATTTTTATCCAGCCTCCCTAAGATTATGCGGAGGCTTAATGATGTCTGAGTCCCCTCCCCCCCCCCCGAAAAAAATTATAATAATGATACAAATATTGGGTTTTAATATAATCTGTGTCAAATAAGATTATATCATAATGGCGATCGCCGATATCTGTACGGCATCAAAAATATTTGGGGGGGTGGGCTCAACGATATCTGAGCCCCCCAAATATTTCCCAATTGGCTGTGGACCAAACACCTAGTAGACCAATTGGATGTTGACCAAAAGCCTAGTAGACCAATTGGATGTGGACCAAAAGCCTAGTAGACCAATTGGATGTGGACCAAACGCCTAGTAGACCAATTGGATGGCATGCCTCCGTATTGCCACATCGGAAAAAAAGGCATTGCGCAGTTGAGTATTTAACATTCCATTTATACCATGACAATCTTTGAGATATTGGCCAATCTACCCCAAATCTATTAAATTGTAAAAATCAAATCAGAATTAGTTTCACTCAGGAAGGAATGGCCTACTGATGTAAATAAAAAGGATAAACATGTTTTAAGTTGATCTGTCAAAGGTCCTCAGAAATTGCACAAACGGTCATTTACATAATGAACCATTGACCTTTGATGTCCTGAACCTCAAAAACTAATCAGTCATCTTCCTCCCACAATGACCCAGTTTTGAAGTTGATCCATACAAACGGTTCAGAAGTTACATGCAAGAACGTGCCCATTTTCATGTATACAATGACGTCTGTGACCCTTGACTTTGACTTAATGACCTCAAAATATATAATTCATTGTCCCTACCATATGCCCATGACCCAAGTATGATGTTCATTCCATCAAACTGTTCTTAAGTATCGCAGAACAAGCCATTTTCACGTACACATGTCCTCTGTGGCCTTTGAAACTTTGACCTAATCACCTATAATTCTAATCAGTTTATTGTCCGTCCCATTGCACATATGACCCAGTTTGAAATTGATCCGTCAAAACGCGTTTTTAAGTTATTGCAAACAAGCCATTTTCATGTACACAATGCCTCTGTGACCCTTTGAACACTCATGACCGCCAAAATCTTGATAAGTTCATTGTCCCTCCATATGAAATTGATCAAATTGAAGTTGATCCTCAAACGGGTTCTTAAGTTATCGCAAGAATGAGTAGCCATTTCACGTACACAATGACTGTGACACTTTGACTCATGACCCCAAAATCAATAAGTTTATTGACCCTGCATATATGCACATATGACCCAAGTTCAAGTTTTCCCTCAACGGTTCTTAAGTTATCGCAAGAACGGCCTTTTTCATGTACACAATGGACCTGTGACCTTTGACCCTCATGAACCCAAATTCTAAATCAGTTCAATTGTCGCCTCCATATGCATACATGATCCAAGGTTTGAGTTGACCCGTCAAAGCCGTTCTTATAGTTATTTGCGGAATGAACCATTTTCATGTAACAACTGACATCTTTGACCTTGACCTTTGCACTCATGACCCTAAAAAATCTAATCAGTTCATTGCCACTCCCATAGGCACACATTACCCAAGTTTGAAGTTGACCCATCAAACGGTTTTTAAGTTATTGCGAGTAAACGAGCCATTTTCATGCATACAAATAGACCTCTGTGACCTTTGACCTTTGACCTATGAACTCCAAAGTCTAATCAGATCAATTGTCCTACCATAGCATACATGATCAAGTTTGGAAGTGATCGTCAAACGGATTCTTAATGTTTCGCGAGAACGAAAACGGGACGGACGTACGTACGGACGGGACGGACAGGACGGGAACGACGTGCGGCGGACGGACGAGGACGACGACAACCTGAAAAACATAATGCCTTCCGGCACCGACTTTGGTGGCGGAGGCATAAAAACACAATCTAGGACCTGGAATTGGGACGAGTGGAATTGAGACCAATACAGAGGTTTGCATACAAACCTATCTGAGTACGATACAAAACCTATCTGAGTATGGAGGTCCCTCTCTTGCTGTAACTTCATCACTGAACCGCACATCTCCTGAATTAAAAGCAATGTATCATATATCCAAAAATAATCAAATATATGTACAATGCAAAATTAGGTAAATTAATTAACCAAATACTGATATTTTATAAAGCACTTTTTACAGTTTGTGACATAAAGTTAACAGTATATTATTCCCTTGTCATTGGATTAAATTCATTGCTCCCACATATACAACAAAAACAATCTTGGACTGGCTTTTTAGCAATGCTTGTGTGTGTGGTATATCCTGCTCGCAGGAGACATTGGTCCTACATATTGAATCAACTCCCAGACTTTTCATTCACCTACAATGTACTTTGCTTTCCAGTAAGGATGAGTTTGATCTTTACATTCATTGTGCCTTGCTTTCAAAAGCCATTTTGGTAAGAGGAAGATTTATGATTTCAGTGAGAATAACTTGATACTTAAGGGAATCTATGTATTTGAAGGTGTGGGAAAGATGAAGAAATTTATTTTGAGCTTTCCTGTTAGTTTCATGCTAGGTGGGGTATCATAAATAAAAAGGCTCCACAATAAAGATTGCTCTTCAATTGCCCCAAATAGTCGTAATACATGTATGACCCAAACTATACTAACTGATATGTTGGTCTCCGAACATTCTGTGTTGCCCCATACATCATTTTGTTTAATTGCATGTGGACCAAAGCTAAATTGGGTCAATTTCTTAGCATTTTTGTGATCCATGAAACTCACAGCACAAAATAATGCTTAGGTGAAGTTTTATCAACTTTTCCAATCACTTTTAGACAGGTGCCTTCAGGCATTTCCATGTCATAACAAGGCAATAATTTCACTTTAAATGAGTTACAATGTAATTGGAAAGCAACAGAATCTATGAATTTCTGAAGAAGAGACTTACCTTCTATCATATCATCATAGTACTCTGTCGAGTAGATCTCTCCATTATTTATCTATTAAAGGTATGGATCACTATGTGCAGGCTTCAGGCTGTGTTGGTAGTAAAATGCCACATCATCAATACCGCTGAAAACATTCATAATGTACTTCATAACTACCAAGTTGATATGTCTAAAGATACATATCTATATTAATTGGGAAAATCAAAGTTAATAGAAACTATCTAACCACATGACTAATGGTTTATTCTCTTAACCTTCTCTTGAAACATTAAGACAAACCTCAAGACTTATTTGTTTAATCTAGCACGATTTTTAAGACAGACCATTCATCAGCTTTATCGAAAGAAATTAAATGACACATTATCAACGCTTGTGTTTCCAATTGCATGTATGGATGTGAGACATGGTCGGTGGAATGGCTTGATAGAAAGAAAATATTAGCGTTTGAGATGTGGTGTTGCAGGAGAGCTGAGAATATCCTGGACAAGCAAAGCCAAATGAATACGTACTTAACCAAAATTGGGACCAAAACCTACGGTGGTTAATAAGATAGATCTTTAGCAAATTGCCAATATTTGTGTCCATATATGCAGATGACAGGATGATAACATTGAAAAAATAATTATGCAAGGTTCCATTGAATGTAGTATCGAGACTAAAGCAGACAGAACCTGAGATGGAACAGATGGCATTAAAAAATTAAACAGGCCTCTCCCTAGTTGCAGCTCATCGCCTTGGCACAAGAGAGCTCTTTGGAAAAACACTCATCAAACAGGGTCACAAAGGGTCAACATGACTGTCAATGACCATCGATCGATCAATATTCTTTGTTATTTTGTTTCTATATCATGTGTATAAGAGTGGCCTTGAGCATTTAATAAAAATGGAAATATAAGTCGCAGGTATATTATTACATGTAATTTTCAAATACTAATAAAAACCCTCCAACCCAATTTCTTTAGAAAGCTGAGCTTACCTGTATCTTTAACTTCCTCTTCCTTTTTCTTTTAAAGAAGTCATCATAATCACTGGGCTGTGGTGTTTACCCCATCTTTACTGTGTCCCTCGGTGGTAGATCATCATATACTCCTTTGGTACAGGAGTCTTTAGGGTAGAGTCTCTCTGTTGTCTAGGGGCATTGTAGGAACATTCTCCGGTGTTATAGCCATTTGTTGGTTGTTGTGTTGTGGTTGTTGTCTGTGGGGGTTGTATTCATGCCTGTAGCCATTGCCAGGGCCAGGGGCTAGAATTCAGGAAAAAATAGCTCACAAGTGATGATATAAAAACTCTAAACCTCCATAACAACAACACTCCACAAATTACGCTTTATCTTTTTGTCCTAAAAAACGATTAATTATTTCACATGCTGTCTATACATTGTATATCATAAACCTACATGTATTTTCCTTATGAACATAAACAATTCCTCAATAAAGAAAAAAGAAGAAAAAGTATTGGTGTTTACATAGACAGCAGTGGAGAGAGCTCGCAAGAATACAATCAAGAAAATTAAAGATAAAACAAAGATAACTTTACCCCTAATCGATCACACAGCTACTGCGTGCATCTCAATTGTTGAGGGTGCAATTTATTATTTAAAGGCCAGTGAGTAGCAAGCCTCTGTGGTAAATTTGACACCATTAATGCTTTCCCAGTAACAGGTGTTTTCTACTACCTGATTTTTGTTCACTTATACCCTTGTTTATTCCACCCATTGCTCGACTCTGGGGAAAGTCATTAAATCTCACTTTCCCCAGCCGATCAGCGCTGAATGCTGTTTTTCGGGTTGGGAAGATTGTTTTGGCTAGTGCCACAAATTTAGCTTCAAGACAGGTATTTTCAAGTGCTTTTTACAAGTCTGGGTTCAGCAAATTATGATCCATCCGCCCCATGAAAGCTGGAGCCACTATGTCTATAATATATCTCTATGTCTGAAGCCACACTAAAGGAAGAAGACAGGATCACACATCCCATCTGCCTGTCAAGTCAAAGAGGAGTTTAAAAAAGGAGGCCTAATGTAGACTGCCTTGGTGCACACATATTAGAAATATTATACAACATTAAATATTTCATAATTATAGCAGAGAGATTAACAATTAATAATACATGTGCCAATCCAACTTCAGAGCAGTGTATATGCCTTGCCCCGATAAAACACCTATTGGTCTACAACCTATTGGTCCACTAGCCAAACGTCTACATCCAATTGGTCCACTCAACTCAAGTTGGTCTACATCCACTTGGTATCACCGTTGGTCTAATCCAATTGGTCCACTCACACAGTTGGCACTACCAGTTGGTCTACACCAATTGTCATCCCACTACACCATTCCTGGTCTACATCCAATTGGTCCACTCACCAGTTGGTCTACACCAATTGGGTCTCCAGTGGCTACACCATGGCGCTATTGGTCTACATCCAATTGGTCCATTCACCACATTTGGTCTACATCCAATTGGTCCACTCCCAAGTGGTCTACATCCAATTGGTCCACTCACTATTTGGTCTACATCCAATTGGTCCACTCACCATGGTCTACGTGTAATCCATTTGGGTCCACTCACCAGTTTGGTCTACATCCAAATGGTCCACTCACCAGTTTGGTACTACAACCAATTAAGTGAACCACTAACCATGTGTTGTATAATTCTTCAATAGGGGAGGGCAGACAAAAAGTATTTTATCGAAGTTCCCTCGATCAGTAACAGGTAGATTTTTAAAGTGGGGCTACATGAGGGGGGGGGGTGTGTGAGTTGGTGCAAATTTGTTTTTTCGGAACTTCGGCCGTCATACATCAGCCGTAGGGGTCAATCTTTCCTTTTAATTTTTGCTCAATTTGGCGCCCTTAAGTTAATAATTAATTTGGCGGGCACTTTTTTAATCAGGTAAATACAAGATGAATCCTAACCGCGCCGCGGTCGAAATATATGCCTCCGCATCCAGATCAGAAAAATATCACACATTCATCTATTTCATTGCTTATATGGATGACATTTCTGACCTTGACCTTTGACCTTGTGACCCCAAAACCTAAACAGACCATTATCCTCTAGTATAGATACTAAGCGGCTTTCGGAGCAGGTCGCGTAGCATGACTACGTAGGCTCTCCAGAGCAAAAATCGAACTGCGCATGCGTAACTCCCTTTTTGCTACCGTCTTCTTCCCAAACAGGACAGTAGTCGAGCAATTTAGCGTACGGTGTAGAATGACTACAGTGGGCAAAGTCTTGGTATGTTTTGTGTACATAAAGCCAAAGAAATATATTTCAATGATAAACGCAAATGGAAGGAAGACATGATTGAAGAGAAGAGAAAAGAAGGACAAAACAAAAAATACATAAGAAATGATTGAAGAGAAGAGAAAGGAGGATAAAACAAAGAAATACATAAGAATTTATAGGAGAGAAAAGAAAAGAAGGATAAAACAAAGAAATAGATAAGAATTTAAAGGAGAGAAGAGGAAAGAAGGATAAAACAAAGAAATACATAAGAATTTATAGGAGAGAAGAGGAAAGAAGGATAAAACAAAGAAAATACATAAGAAATGATTGAGAGAAGAGAAAAGAAGGATAAAACAAAGAAATACATAAGAATTCATAGGAGAGAAGAGAAAGAAGGATAAAACAAAGAAATACATAAGGATTTATAGGAGAGAAGAGGAAAGAAGGATAAAACAAAGAAATACATAAGAATTTATAGGAGAGAAGAGGAAAGAAGGATAAAACAGAGAATACATAAGAAATGATTGAAGAGAAGAGAAAGAAGGATAAAACAAAGAAATACATAAGAATTTATAGGAGAGAAAAGAAAAGAAGGATAAAACAAAGAAATACATAAGAATTTTTAGGAGAGAAGAGGAAGGATAAAACAGAGAAATACATAAGAATTTATAGGAGAGAAGAGGAAAGAAGGATAAAACAGAGAAATACATGAGAAATGTAGACAAGATGATGAAAGAAAGACAATACAAAGTAATAAATAAAATGATAGAAAAGAAGGTAACAGAAAAAACAAAACAAAGAAATACATAGAAAATTGGTTTAAAGAAGAAGAAATACAGAGGAGGTACACAGAAATGCTATTCACCGTCGTCTTCGCAGACTGCGAAAGCGCTTACAAGTCACGACGGTAGTGCGAGTGCGAGGAGAGTATGGTCGATTAAACCCACCGTCTTGTTACCTACCGTACTGTTCCCGAAAGCTCATTACTACCCTTAAATTTGAAGTTTATATCTTAATTGGTTCCCAAGATATTGCGATGACAAACTCAATACATGGATTTTCACATCTGACCTCTGTGACCCTTGACCTTTGACCTATATAATCCATAATCTAACAGATCATCTTCCTATAGCGGTAAATACTACACCTAAGTTTGAAGCTCATATCTCAAATGGTTCTTGAGATATCGCGATAACGAGCTCAAAACATAGAATTTCACTATTTTTGACCTCGTGACCTTGACCTTTGACCTACATACTCCAAAATCTAATCAGATCATCTTCTTATGGTGATACATACTATCCCAAGTTTGAAGTTGATATCTCAAATAGTTCTTGAGATATCGCGATAACGAACTCAAAACATAGATTTTACTATTTTTGACCTCCATGACCTTGACCTTTGACCTACATACTCTAAAATCTAATCAGATCATCTTCCTATGGTGGTAAATACTATCCCCAAGTTTAAGTTGATCACTCAAATGTTCTTGAGATATCGCGGTAACGAGCAAGCGGGACGTACGGACGGACGGACAACCCGAAACATGATACCTCCGGCACCACCTTCGGTGGCGGAGGCATAAAAAAGAAGAAGACATATTGACTGGCTTTACTTTTATAATTTTTTGTTTTACTCCTGTTTTCATCTTTTTCTCCCCTCCTTCCCATTTCCCTTCTTTTCCTTTTCTCTTTCTATTTCCTCTTTTTTTGCGCTGCGAATAGCGGGGGGGGGGGGGCTCGTTCGCCCCTCAATTTTGAGCCCAACCAGTATATTAAGGACCCCTTCATTAGAAAAGAAAAGTTTAAACAGAAAGACATCCGATCCGAACCGGCGAGAGAGCAGCTTTGAGCTAAAATAAATTGCCAAGAGAAATCTCCAATATGAGCATTTCAAAACAAATTATGAGCAGAAACGGGCGGGGCCTCAAAAATATCGAAGCCCTCCCCCTCAAACACCGGCGGGGGGAGGGGGGCGGAGGTTGAGCCCCAATAAGGATAGTAGGGACCCCCTTTTTTAAAGTTTATAAATAGGAAGACATGCGAGCGCGCCAGCGCGAGCTAAAAATATTGTCAAGAGAAACTGAAATACGAGTGTTTCAAACAAATTAAGAGCAGAAGGGGGCTCAAAAAATATCGAAGACCCCTCAAGCATATTTGTAAGCTCTAATCTAGAGAATATTTCCTATGTTCCTATTTTTAAAAAAGCTAAAATTTTGTCAATAGAGACCTGAAATATTATGTTTTTATTAAAAAAAAAAAAAAAAAAAAAATGGTGGGGAGCCCATTTTTATCCCAGCCTCCTAAGATTATGCGGAGGGCTTAATGATGTCTGAGTCCCCTCCCCCCCCCCCCGAAAAAAATATAATAATGATACAAATATTGGGTTTTAATATAATCTGTGTCAAATAAGATTATATCATAAATGGCGATCGCCGATATCTGTACGGCATCAAAAATATTTGGGGGGGTGGGCTCAACGATATCTGAGCCCCCCAAATATTTCCCAATGGGCTGTGGACCAAACACCTAGTAGACCAATTGGATGTTGACCAAAAGCCTAGTAGACCAATTGGATGTGGACCAAAAGCCTAGTAGACCAATTGGATTGTGGACCAAACGCCTAGTAGACCAATTGGATGTGGACCAAAAGCCTAGTAGACCAATTGGATGGGACCAAAGCCTAGTAGACCAATTGGATGTGGAACCAAAAGC
>CALNVZ010003429.1:1751530-1764177 GCA_940671915.1 Paracentrotus lividus
CTAGTAGACCAATTGGATGTGGACCAAACGCCTAGTAGACCAATTGGATGTGGATCAAACGCCTAGTAGACCAATTGGATGTGGACCAAATGCCTAGTAGATCAATTGGATGTGGACCAAACGCCTTGTAGACCAATTGGTTGTGGACCAAATGCCTAGTAGACCAATTGGATGTGGACCAAACGCCTAGTAGACCAATTGGATGTGGACCAAACGCCTAGTAGACCAATTGGATGTGGACCAAACGCCTAGTAGACCAATTGGTTGTGGACCAAACGCCTAGTAGACCTATTGGTCAATGGACCAAATGGTTAGTGGACTAAAAGGTCATTGGACCAAATGGCTGTAGACCAAATGGAAGTAGACCAACTAGTAGTAGACCAATAGGTTACAAACCTGGTGGCCATAGCTGGGGAGGGCTTCCAATGGACTATCAGCCAATCCGCAATGAGCTAGATGCACATATTTACATATTTCTATGTTACGCATACTGGAAGCCCCCCAACCATGGCCACCACAAGACAAAACATCACCCAAACCAAATTCGTCTATAGCCAGAACCCCTACCTCTGGGCCAAGATCCTTCTTCCTTCCCCCTTCCTTCTGCTTGAGGAAATCATTGTATTCTTTGTTGCGTTCCATACGAGCTCTATCCTGAGCAGACAATCTTTCACCGATTGGTAGCGACATACCGTCACCTTCTACGTTGGTCCTCTTAGTGGCTGAGCGATTATTTTTCTGTAATTATAGAAGAAATATTGAATTAATGGTGGTGCAAGAACAGTCAACTGAAAAGGCAAAATCTTGTGTTACAATATAATTACCATCACCTTCGTTACTTTTTTGCAACAATTAATACTACCTTGGCACAGACGAATACAAACAAAGTGCATACACACTTTGTAAGATCCCGTCCCCTTTGAAAACAAGGTTTGCCTGATAGTTCAATGTCATATTAATGTCAAGGGCAGGGTGATGCAAACCCCCCCCCCCCCCCCCCCCCCCCCCCCCCCCCGAGTTTAAGGATTAAAACCAGAATTGGTAATTTCATAGGTTGGCATCTGTGACTCTTGACTTTTGCCTTAGAGTTAAGGTTATCTTCATAATGTTAAAACCCACTAATCTTCAAGTTTGAAGTTTATATGTTTAATGTACATGTACGAATATGACAAGTGGTTCATGAGATATCATAGCAAGTCTAATACCTGGAATTTCATGAGTTGACCTCTGTGGCCATTGAGCTTTGACCTACTTGCTCCAAAATCTTATGATATGAGAAGTAATACATACTTTTATAGCTCCATGGAATGCACCTCAAGGAGTGGAGATTGGGCACTGTGAAGTGCCTAAAATGAATCCAATGACCGGGGTTATAATATACAGGTATTGTAAGCGTTTTGGTTTTAACAGGTAACTTTTAAGGGACTGGTATTATTATTTTTTAAAAATCTGAGGAATATGTTTTGGAACTGAACAATGTCTACCTTCTTACCTCTTTGATAAATTTTTTGTATTCTTCTTGTCTTTCTTTTTGTAGTTTCTCTTTGGTAGTAATGTAGTTACCAACAGGTAGACTGACTTCATCTAAACATAAACACATAAAACAAGGACAGTCAATACTGTGACTTGGTTTACAGTTCACTATACTGTTATTGCTGAAAAGGACTGTTTGAGAGAGTAGAAGAGGAAACAGATAGTTGCAGAAGTCTAAAATTGATAGGGATTAGAGAAGAGAATTAGAGGTATTCATTTTTGATTGACTATTTTTACATGAGTGAGCAAGACAACACATTGTACTACATGTGTTCATTCTAGTATCAATCTCCATGTAAGATAAAACAAATTTCTCAGAATGAATTCAAAGAACACTTGAAAATGAAAAGTTCAATTTCCAAATATCGCACTTTACAAATGTACATACACAAACCTGACTTATGCTGGTTTTCACGAGCTTTTGAAGGGAAGTTTTCCTTCAGGGCAATGTCTCCATTTTGATATCCATTTGTTGGTTGTACTGGTATCTAGATTAAAAATCAAATAAATATCATTTCATTAACAAGAATAAGGCTTAGTACATGTAACAGTAAACAGATGTTCAACTTGGTAAATGTGGGGTTCCTCCACATGTTTTCCAATATTCTGGTATTTTATTTGTTTCATCGAAAGTCACCTACATGTAGCTGCCTGACTATCCATCTCCTATGCATTGGCCCTTACAGCTGGGTTAAAGTTTCAGTAGCAAAAACCAAATCAGTATGAAATTGATCAAATATAGTCTCATAATATAGTCCGCATTGCAGTAAAAGGTACAGGTGTGAGATAGTTTGATAGAATGATTTCCAGTGAATTTTAGTATGAATCGTTAAAAGGAAAGAAATAGAACAGGCAATTAACCCTTTCTCAAGGATCCCCGGACACTGAGGTTAACCACATAATACGTGGTGCAAGGTCTGTGCATTTCACACACACATCGGGGGTAACAGTTTGGAAATTTCATGAATTGATCTCTGTGACCCTTGAACTTTAACCTGTAGATGTCCTCCAAAATCTAATAATAATTGTATTTACCTGCTTTCCTTGGTGTAGATTTTGTCTCTCTTTAGCAATCTTTATCTTCTGTTCTTGAATAAAGCATCGATCTCACCCTCTGCAGACATCCTGGTGCCACTCCTAAAACAATCAGGAATCAAATAAAGAATTTTGGTTAATCTACATGTATTAAATATGATTTAATATATAATATTAATATCTAGTATGGCATCTATCTAGTTACCTATTCAGAGGGAAATACAGTGAAGGGGAATTCATCAAAAACGGGACGAGAACAATGTGTTTAAAGACTGGATTTGAATGATTCCAAAGACCTAGCATTGAGCACACTGGAAGGATGGGCATTCCAGAGAGCATGTTTCATGTTACTATGAAAGCCAGGATTAAAACTAATCCTACTAGCAAATCATTGTAATTATGTATCATTTAACTCATCCTTACGTGCAACTTTAAGATTTCCAGCAGGACTCGGCTTTACAAAATATGTGCTGTAACTTGCCGTCAAATGGTCCATTCCACGCAAAGCAGTCCTGGGTCATGAAAAAACATTTTTGTTTCTTATTGTTTTTATTGGCTAAATTGGGTATTTTCTTGATGTATGGTATCCAGACTGTCAAAAAACGATAACAACATTTCATTACTGGTATTATTCGGATGTAGGAGGGCAGTAGACCACAAGCTCTTTTATTTTACTAAAAAAAAGGAAAACAAAAACGGTATATTAAATTATCATCATTTATTATCACCCTTACTAATAAAAATACTTCAGTGAACAAGTTTTGACACATTTAAGTCCCTTATTTTTGGAAAACAAGCACTTTGCGACCTCAAAGTGCATGTTGTAAAAATAAAAAATGGTTGCACTTTGGTCAGATTGCTTTGTGACATACGTAACAAAAATAAAACATTTTATTTGTGGGGAAAGAATTTTCCTCTTAAAAACAAGAGATCTCAGATTTAAAGTTAGAATCCATCCTCCAACATTATGGAACAATTAAATTTCTACTATTTAGGTTCCTCTGGTCTCAAAATCTCTTAAATTGTGTAACATGTAACATTACGTATGTTACGTGACTACAAAAAAGGGAGATATGGGCTCCAATTAGGCCAAATGTTAGCTAGGCATGCCTGATGTTTGCATTAATAATGTACTAAAATTAGTTTCAACATGTTTTTAAGGACACACACTTGCATACTTCATGGAAATTGACCAATCTTACTGATTAATTGCAGATTACTGAGTACCGGTAATAATGTGAGAATTCACAAAATTTCTCTTTAGTCGAAGAAAAAAGTTACCTCTCCGAAACACAAAATCTCGGATATTAAGTTACAATTCATGTTCCAACATACTTGTAATACAACCATGAAATGTCTAAATTTTGTGTTCATCTCATCTCAAAAACCAGATTGTGAATTGTGTACGTAACGTTACATAAACATGTATTACACAGTTTTTGGAGATAATTGAGACAAGAGAACATTTGTTTTATATGCTTTATTGTTTCACTATGATAGAACATGGATTCTAACTTGAAATCTGACATCCGAGGGGTATTTTCTTTTCCCCTACAAATATACATGTATTATTTGGGTAACATACGTATAAATTTAGCACTGATAGTGCAACCAAAACTAGTTATGAAGGAATTTTGTAATTGCAGTGAAAACGTGTTAACTCATTCTTGTTTTTAAAAAATGCTATATCGATTGGTTTCCTACTTGTCTATTTCAGACGCATGACGCACATAAATTTTATTTGTAACATACGTAATGCTGAGTTCCAATTGTGATACACTATGAAAAAGGGTTTCTTTTACATGACACACTTTTTCTGAAAGGTATATGATTTTTTTTTTCTGTGCGAATAAACACACATACATGTAACGCACTTAGACTCTTTGCAGTTGCACAAAATCTGTGGAAAGGCAAGTGACTTTTGTCTGTTTTTTTCTTGAAGAGTGATTACTGAAGACCATTTTAAATACATAGCTTTATGAAAAAGGGGTTTTACAAAAGAAAGATTGTTAGAAATGCACTTGGAAAACCCTTCTCAAGCAGAGAAATGGACCAATTGGAATTGGACACAATTAAACAAAGCGATCTTTTTTACAGCCCCAAGTGCTCGGGCTGGGCTCAAGAAGGTAATTGCTCTATTGGCTAATCACACAAAGGTCATGACTCATATAATGTTTATTCGACACACATGTGCATTGACCTTTGACAGAAACTATAGCTAGGGGCAGAGCACGCAGCTTGTCCCCCCCCCCCCACCCCACCAGGCCAGCCGTTATTCCCAGGGTTGTTGACAAAAGAAAATAACCCTCATAACGTTAGACAGCTATGTAGAGTGCAGGGAATGCATCAACTGTTTTGTTAAGAAAATAACTGAATACCCGAAAGCAATTTGGCTCTTTCCGAACACGTCATTATTAGCTCATCATATAAGCTGTCATCACATATGCTCGCGCGTTAGTTGAGCGCTGCCATTTTGCGCACTAAATTTCACATTTCCGAACGTGAAAACGTTCTTTCTCTCTACTCATCTCATGCATATTCATTCACTCCTGAGCAACTGTCGAATCAAATATCGATGTTTCCGATTGTACCTCTAGATTCAGTTAGCCAAGCTCGTTCCAAAAATATATCATTTGTCCTGATTTTTTTTAATAAAAGTATTCGCAAACTCGCTTTGAAAATGACCTTGTTTCACATATTTTCAGGCCGGAAAATTAAGCTCTTAGTTTTGTTGCCATGGTAAAATTATTTGAATTTTTATGGTACCCCCAACCACTTATATTGTCTTATTATCATTTGATCTTCAAATTGTTCATTTGGTTCTGCAAGTTTATTGGGCAGAATTTTTTCTATTTCACTCAAAGTTATGGAGTTTGACACGATTTTAGTATTTTGCTGACATCGATCGCCGAAAATTTGGCTGAAAATTGTTCACCACGGAGCTCAGTCACGTTATGTTGATTATTTTTCATTCATTGGGTTATTATCGACTGTTAATAATATTATTTTATAGATTTTAACTGGTTGCGATTGATTTTTGAAGAGTTTGTAATCATAGTAAAAGAGCAGTCTACAATTTTATACCAGACTCGACTGTGCCGTGGACCGCGCCCATCGGGCTACCGTCTCTGCCCCACCCTGTTGCGCGTGTAGTGTTTTCATGCTGCTTTCCGCCTAGAAGTCATAAAACACAGTCAACGTCATTTTCAAATCAATCCTAAAAATTTGTTTAAATTCATGGTAACTTTGCTGTTACATATTCCGTCTCCTAAATATATGGGGATTTAATTTTTAAAATTATATTTGATTTTTTTTTTTCCAAGAACTTTGATAATTAAGGAATTTTGTAATAATTTTATTTTGCCAACGTCACGTTTTTGCTCCATACATAATTCACGGACAAGCAATTGACAAGGTCACCGTCACACAACTTACTACCAAAATTTCTTATTTTCAAAAAATCACTGAATATCAGATCAGAAACATCATATAAATAAAACAAATGTATATTAAGGAGACAGAATTTGTACAGTAAAGTCACCATGGATTTAAATGAATTTTTTAGGATTGATTTGAAAATGATGTTGACGGTGTTTTTATGACTTCTAAGCAAGAAACAGCATGAAAAACTACCGCGCGCAACAGGGTGGGGCAGAGACGGTAGGTTCAAGCGTTCTTGCATATTTATGGAGTTGTGAACTATTGTGTGCTACTGATGCTGAGCGCCAACTTTTTAGGGTAAGACCCGGTATTCGATACTAAGGCTAAGGGAAAATCGGCGCCAATTGAACACTAAACTTTTATATTAACGATCCCCCACCAGAAGAACGAAAAAATTCTGCTCTAAAAGACTATTAAATTATTTTAAAAATTTTAATTATGGTTAAAAAAATATCGCCAATAGAAGGAGATGTTTTCCCCGCCAGTAAATGGTTTTGCGGAAGTTTTCGACCACACGTTGTTTCCCTATGCATTTTGATCGCGCAGACTGAAAAACCCGCGAAGCGAAGCATCACAGCACAAAAAACTCATAATGTGAATGCGTCGCACTCAATGTCTCGGTGAAACCGAAAAGTGGCTAGCGCCCCCTCTAGACAAGGGTGGTGTTTTTTAGTATTGCAAAACATGTGGGGGAGATGAAAAATTCACTGTGACCGATGAATAAGTGGAAGTTTCCAGTCATTTATATGCAAATTCATGGTAGCAGCGCACAGCATTTACTTCACAATGTAACCGGAAGAGGCGGCCAACCCGTTAGCGTTTTCACTAAGAAACGCAAAAGTGGAAATATCTCTGTGATTACGTCCAATTCAGAGTAAGTTTTGCAATCTCATTTTATATTTTGATTGTGTGTTTGATGATTGTTTTGTGAGAGCTTGCAGGCTGATGTGTTTGTGATCTTTTTGTGACAGCTGTTGAAGTAGCTGAAAACCGAATAACGGGAAGCAACCGGGCACTGGGCCGCAACCCTACCGTTACGGCGAGTGAGCCAAGATTTCTGCGGTCTGGCTGACTTTTCACGCCATGTCAATTTTATGCAATGCATGTCGTATCTCAGCAAGAAGGAACTAGGTGTCACAAGACTTCCAATTTTACTATCAAATAGTAGGGATGGCCACACAAAAGCAAAAAGCCACTAGAACAGTTTCCACTTCATGTATGGATGTAGTCACCCATGCATTTACAATGCAAACAATAACCATGCACTAAGTGTTCTGCCTACTCAATAAATCACACAGGCAGAGAAATAGCAATTTTTTTCAACAAAAAACAGCTTTCGAAATCGTCTTTTGGCCAGTGGTAAATATCGAATCATTTTTATTTCTAATTGGTCAGTTTCTTCCTTAGAAAATACCTCAGCAGGTAATCAACTTCTGCTGTTGAAAAAATTGATATGAAAAAAACTAAAGCATGTTCAAAATGATGCTTCTGTGTGATGTGTGTTATGACTGGAATTTTTCACGATTGGAATAGATTCAGCTAAGCAGAAGTGGATATCTATACAATTTAACTATTTTTTAACAAAAAATGTACTGGAGTGAAAAACAAAAAATGATGTTTACCACTGGCCAATTAAGTTTTAAAATTACTCTACCCTCTTCAACACTCAGCTCTGAGCCACACCACCATGAAATAGCCTATTGTCTAGGGTGTTCCTATTGAAACATGCCCTATGGAGTATTTTTCCACGGTGGTCATATTGGATCACATGTCAAACCATCAGTTTTGTACTGCCAAAAACTTTTTGTATAATCTACTCTTACGCCTCAGTTGTGTTACTATAATCTCATTTCATGTTGATACACACATAGAAAATGTTTGGTATGATTTGGTTTAATAAATCGAAGAAAAAAGGACCATAAGCTTGAGCTTTTATTGCATTTTCTGGCTTTGTCTGAAACTTGTAAAAGTGTTCTAGCAGCTCATTGGTAATCTCAGACACTCTTTGGGTCATATCTTTGAAATGGAACATCCAATTGTGATAATTCAAGTACCAAAATGTTTCTTTTAACATGCTCTATCCAATAAGCCTAGCGAACTTTAAAAGAACTTAACATTTTAGTGGACATCCCTACAAATAGATTATAATTATTTAAAAATTGATAACAATTATTTAATGTATAACATGCTTCTAATATTTGTTGAAAATGGAGATGTAGGGGGGTGAGGGTACACGCGTAACGCTCACCCGCATCTCGCTTTCTCTCCATGTTCTCCTCCCCTCCCCCCCGCCCCCAAGATCAAAGAGATCGGGGAATGAGCGGACAGAGGAGGTAAGAGAAAGGGTGTTGTATAAAGAGCAAGAAAAAGAATCAGAGGTAAAGGTTCATGTTTGGTCATCTAACTGATAATTACAATTAAGCTCAAATTGAACTTTAAAACTAAATTTAAAGAGAGATGCAAATAAATTCATGACAATGTCCTTCAAGGTAAGAATTAAATTTCTACAGACAGTGCAATGGAAATAGCCAACCGCACCTGCCCCCCCCCCCCCCATCGAACTCTAGTCCAGAGCGCAATGTGCTGCGCTCCAATGCATAAGTCTATTATTCAATTTTATGGCTAGTTGCCAAAAAAAGAAAAACAACAGCAACAACAACAAACAAACGAAACAAAACAAAACAGAAAAACAAAATAACAAATTACAGAGAGTAAACAAGCAGAAATAGAGTAAAACCACCAAATACCCGGACACTTAAGCATTTTTGGATTCTAAAAAAAATCGCCGAATTATATAAAACTCATATGTATTTGGTAGTACAAATGTTCAATAATAATCTTATTAAAAACAGAATTGATAAAAAATATGGTAAACATTAATTATTTGCTTTCTACTGAAAGCTTGTTTTTTTCTCAATATCGGATGCGCTCGTTAAATATCGGATATATTCGGCGATTCGACGCGATCGATTTTGGCAGTCAAAATCACGCTCTAAACAACATGAAATAATTGCTTGATTGTTGAAACAGCAACTTATTTCTGTCGCGCAAATGCCGTTTTTATAAATTACAACAAAAAAAAACATAAAAGAATCGGTAAATAATAATTATTTACTTACCAAAAGAACCTCTTCCGTCTATATCCGATGTGTTTGATGAGCTCAATGCGCCTGCACTCTAAAAAAGCCAGCGCATGCGCGATGTACAGCACGCATTTCCCATTAACTCTCCACCGATGTCCGATATGAGGCAAGTGGCTATTTTTAGAAGGGTCTGGAAAATTCCATCAGGTAGACCGGGGGCCGGTCGATTGCACTCTTTTTTTCGATACAGCGAAAATGTGACATCTCAGCTGTTTATTTCCAGCAAGGATCGTATCTCCCGTTCGGAATTTTTTTTGGGTCGTCGATCTTTTGGAGTCCAAAATTAACCTTGGTCATAAGGATTTCTGGAAATCACAATTATGGATTTTACCCCTGGATTTTACCCCTGGAATATTTTTTTCGAGCAGCAACCTGACTCTACTGTGTTTGCAGTGCAATAGAAGGTAAGTCCATCTATCATATGCATGCAAGTCACCCTCCCGTGCCCGTGCGGGGCTCATTAACTGTTAGCTGTTTGGGGGGAGTTGAAGACCAATTTGTCCGATATTTAACAACGTCCGATATTTGGTGGTTTTACTCTATAACAAAAGAGGGGAAAAAAACATAAAAGAAAAAGAACAGAAAAAAAATAGGGAAAAAGAAAGAAGTTGAACATTTCCTGACAAGCTATATTAACCAAAACCCCTGAAAATATGGGAACAGTCCACCCCCCCCCCCCCGCGGTTGATCCGATCCATGATCGCGAAATACCTCCTACATGTATAATTTTAACAAATAAAATAGAAGAAAACATTCGCATTACACAACGTGACTGTCTCACATGCATGTGGTGCTCAACAGATCAGGGAATCCTGGGAATCCCAACAATACTCACACACACATAATCACTGAAAGAAAAATTCCATGCCACCCATAATGCATTAATACACGGCACATATGCAGATGTACATTACACTGAACAGCTCAGCTAGCTCCATGCTCACACACAACATAAAATGCATGTGTCAAATGTAATGCAGAGCTTCCGATCCTGTGCAGACATAGCACACACACACATTGCGATTCACACAAAGCCATCAAACATTATTTTGCCTAGACTCGCGATCGCCGTATCTCGAGCTCCTTCTCTTTTTTTCCTTTCTCATTTATTCTCTCTGTGACCTAGAAATGCATGCGTACGGGTGCGTATCGTGACCTCTTGAAGCCTGCTGGGCAATATTCATGAGCCGTGCGTGGCGTGCCGCGTGTAAGACATTGCGGCGCTGACGTAATTTGCAACGCTTCCAAAAGCTCCTCCCCTCCAGCTAGCTGAGCGTGGATAAATGAAAGTCTAGAAATACGCGTACTGGCGAATGACCATATTTTGAACAGGTTTTGAGTGATATTTGGCTGGAAAATATTCAGTTTTGGTTTCGCTTATAACTTTGCAATAAATTGAATTAGACCTACATCAAGAAATTTGGCAGATGGTATGAGTGAAAATTCTCTTTCCAATGAAACAGCATGACACGTAAGTCTATTAAGTCAATCAGAAATAATATTTTCTGTGCGGTCTGCCTACTTAACTTAGATCTAAGACTTTAACTTAACAAGTTAGATCTAACTTAATGCATGACTGAGTGGTTGTAAGGTGTAATATCAAAAGTATAAACTTTAAGAAAGACTCATTCTTGTAAGACAGGTACATCAAGTTGGCGAAGTACAGCTAGCCTTGCATATGCCGACTCCAACCAAGACAAGACAAGACAAGACAAGTTACAAAAATTGGCAACCTAAAAGTGTAAATGCGACTAACCGTGGAATTGGCCAGCTACATTTCAATTCATCATACACTCGTGTCAACCCAGCCAATCACAGACAAAGAATAGATGGACCGCAGTTTGCAAGTCGTCTTGAATTTTCTGTCACTTGACAACTGGTAAACAACTCTGAACGACTCTATTTATTCCCATATTCACGGTAAAGCAATACCACAAGTAAAAGTATTGAAAGATTCAGATCTTACCTCAGCCTCAAATGTAATCATTTAAGTTTATTTCTATCTAATTTTCATGATACAAGTAATTCCATTCATCTTGCACGATTAAATGCGCGTTTTCCGACAAGATTATCGTTTTGCAACCGGGAATTTGCTGAATAATAATCGTAGAGGGCGTTTTTTTATGTTTTTTTTTTTTTTTCTTTTTTTTTTTTTTCTGACAGCTAGGCACATTATAGGGCACACACCATAGAAATCCCTGGCACACACCCGAAATGAATAGGCATCATTTTTTTTTTTTTCTCTCCATATTTCACCGCTAGCAGCAAAGCTCTGTCGGCACTGAGGCAAAATTACTACGTGCATTTTAAATCAGTTTTGCCAGAGTTGGCGAAAAATCGGGAGTCTTTTTTAATTTTCATTTTCATGATAGTAGAAATCAAATTTATTGAAAACCTATTCTATGATAAACATAAATACATAGAAATATAGGAAGGCTTCAATTGAGAGTCTAATATTCTTTTGCAAAAAGAAGAAATTCATGGGGAAACCAATGGACCAAGATGCAAGACCTGCCACCCTTAGTCCACATTTCACTACTAGGTCAATACTTTGTATTGACTTAGTAAACCTATGAGTGCATAATTATGTCAACACCTACCCCCCCCGCTCCTCCCCCCCACCCCACACACACATTTTTTTTGGCGGACAATTTTTACGTTTTCTAAAGGAAGAAAGGAAATGAAAAGAGGAGGAAAGAGCCTGCAGAAAGAAAGGAAATAAATAAAGGTAGACCGCCCCGCCAGAAGAATTTGGCTCAGATATGCCCTGTTTATTCAGGTGCGTATCCAGGATTTCGCACCCCGGGGGGGGGGCGACGTGATTTTGGCGCCCCTGTGTACTTTTTTTTTTATTATTTTTTATTTATTTATATTTCACCAGGGTAGCCCATTAACAGAAGTTGATCTTCCATGGGGCCCCTGTAAAAAACATACAAATATATACGAATTAAAGATTTAAAAATGCATAGCAATATTGAATACATGAATTTACAATATAACATTAAAACATAATTATGAAATATACAAATAAATCGAACAATTTAATCAGTGGCCAATTAAAGTGAAAACAGCAATATTCCAATAGCAGGAAAATACAGACAAAGAAAAACGTATGAGCTAAGAGAATACATGTGCTATAGGAAGTATAAGGAGTCTGAGAGAGGAAGAGAGAGAGAGAAGAAAGAGAGAGAGAGAGAGAGGGGAAAGAGAGAAGGGGATATATAGGCAGTGTAAAGAGTAGAGTTGGACTTGGAAATAAAACTATTCTAACCAATGGCAAGGTGTAAAAAATACTTCTTAAGAGCCAGTTTAAAAGGTGTTTAATTTCTTGTCTGCTTGATATTGTAAAGGTAATCTATTCCATAAAGAAGCAGTCATAAACTTATTGTATTCTTAAAGTATTCGGTATGACATTTGTCAACGATAAGGTCATTTTCGAGCAGATTGCCAGTGTGTTAAAATTATGTAGATTAGATTTTTTCTTTGAAAAAATCG
>CALNVZ010003429.1:1779999-1812842 GCA_940671915.1 Paracentrotus lividus
AGCCGCTCTACCATTGCTACTTTGACCTTCAAATTCGCCACGCTAACCGAAATACTACACCAGAAATTCTTTGCTCCTAACTTCATTTGCATTTACACCCCACCCCCCATACCACTTGCTCCCCAAATAATCACCGCCCCACGCCTCCATTGACGTGTGATGCCAATGGCCGCATGGCAACTCCAAGTTATACTTTCCCTGCTACTACTCTTTCTGCCGCCCCAAAAAACTTCCGCTATGCATGAACGGAATTAGTGACGCGACGGGACAGGAATGTAGCATAATCTATATTTCGTATATCGTATACAACTAATAAAAATAATGATACTGCTTAATTTTTGCGGATGATTCACTTCACATCGAAGCTATTACATGATTGCCTACCTGATTGTCTCAACGGACCTAAGCACCGACAAAAGTCGCCGAGGGCAACCATAACGGTTCATGAAACTATGGGAGGCCGCCTGCTGCTTTGATAGAGCGTGCCCGTTTTGGTGCAAAACATCCCTCACTAGCCGGCGGACGTCTCTCAGGAAAAAGGAGAGTGACACGAATCCTGGGCATGGACAACGATACCCAATCAAGAGTGCCACCCGCCTCTGCAAATATCTTTCTAACCTCCTACCCTTGTTAAATAGGGCCCAAGAGGAGGCTTGATGCTCCTCGAGTTCTTTGATGGGGCCACTGGGGCAGTAGTTCCCTACTTCAAGGGCTTCACTCCCGACAGACTTGATGCGGAGACTATCCACCGGAGGATACGTATCTTCTATAAACTTATGGGGTTCCGTGGAAAGTAACAATGTGAAACTGTGAAGATTTGCGAAGATTCACATTTCTTCTTGAAGAAACATAGAGGCCCTGCACGGGCACTGAATGTTTCTGCTAGGATAGTATGAGAACCCCGTCAAGTCGAATGAAGATCTCGATAGAGTCCGGCGAGCGCTGTTGGTCTAGCAATGAAAGGATGTGATAGGAATCAGCAACGAACCCATATTACTCTGCCACGAAATTATGACCAGGGTGATAATTGAAGAGAGCATTTGTAGCCAAACTCTCCTTTGCCAGAGACTAGCTAGGAGAAAGCTTGTCTTAATGGATGATTGTAACAGGTAAATCAAGTTCAAGCTCGAACGGGGCTTGGACCAAAGTCCTTCCAAAAACCTAGGGAAGTACTCCAGGCTGGACGTCAAGGGCTTAGAAACTTAGGCATTTAAGAAAAGGCCCTAAGCAACTCCGAAGCTGGTGGGGGACGCGGCGACCCGGAGACCGATCCCACTTAAGCCAAAAAACCAAGTAAGATGGCTAACAATAGGACCAATACGATACCCTCGAATCGTCGAGAGAGACCTACCTTATCGAACAGAGAATAAGGAAATCGGCAATAAGAGGCAAACGGAGCCTCTCTGGGGGACCCTCCACAGAGGTTCGCCACGGCCAGGAAAGCCCCAAGGCGCGATCATTGTATATACAATCTAGTCGACTTCAGTTCTCTTTTAACTAGGCAGCTCAGCTGCTCGGTTCTGAAAAGCCTTCATTCCCTTAGCCCGCTGGCCGATAGAGGCCATTGCAGTTAGTGAAGGTGCGATGTTCGCATGTAGAACCCCCGACAACGTAGAGAATAAGTCGGTACGGCCGGCAAAGGGCAGGCGGCTCCCCTGCTAACAGGAGGCAACAGATCCTGAAAACCATGCGCCGACCGGCCAGTAGGGGAGCAATCAGGACCACCGTTGTCATGATGCCTCCCTGATTCTTCCTGAGAACCAGAGGGATCAACTTGATATGGTGGGAAAGGCGTACGCCTTCCACCTTCCAATAGAGAGAACGCGTCCAGAAAGAAGCAGAAGTCTCCCTGACTCGGGAGCAATAGCCGAGGAAGTCTGTTTCTCAGGCGTAGAAAGTCTCAGGCTATCAGATCTGTTCGCGTTCCCCCGGAAAGTGGGAGGCAACCGGGACGATGCTTCTCCCGATTGCACCATTTCCCAAGGAGGAAACGCTACCTCGTTCAATCTTCATACCTAGAGTTGAATGTCCCTCACTTGTTAGTGGTTGAATTAGGCCTTCAGAGAGGCCTGTTGTTCCTGAGAAACAACCCGAACGGCCCACCAAAAGGTCGCCGAAAACGTTTGAAGGACATAACAGAACTGACAAAAGTTCCAGAACGTTGAAGTAGTGGCAGCGGCCCTCGGGAGGACCCAAGATCCGGAACCATCCGACCTTGACAGATGGCCCCCCCCCAACCTTGAAGAGACGCCAGCGCAATGTGGTCACTGTAACCGCAGGGGGGAAAGAGCGCAAGTCTTTGAATCTCCTTATCGGTCCCTGAAGAAGGAGCGTACGGTTCGTCCCGGAGAGGAGAAGCTCTCTTGATCTCCACCGTCAAAGATAATCCAGACCAGAGTGGGAGCTGAGGTACTCTCGGCCTGAAAAACTAGGAGATGGCAGCTGGAAAGGTCTCATAAAGCAGACGACAATTTACGCGCATAGATGTCCCCATGGCGGACTGGCTAAACCCACGACCACTCTCAACCAAACCTCGGCCGCAACTCCGCTATGCTCAGGAGGGTACCCTGAGTTAAGAAACTGACCAGAGTTCTATTCCTCTCAAGGCTCGGCCGAGCCACGTTGATTCTTGATATCCAACTGGGCACCCAAGTAGATCGGGAGTTCGTGAGGGAACTTTTATTCCGACTTGGGACCAGTTGATCATGAATCCCAAAACTCTCGGTCGTTTTCCACTAACATCGAAAGATGGTTGTTGAAAAGCAGACTCCGAAAAGCGACGAGAAGGCCAATCGTCTAAGGAATGCGAAAAAATCGAAGGTTCCTTGCCCGCTGGCGGAAAGACATCAACGCCGAGACCACCCTGGTTAAGACTCTGGGAGGCGGGACGAAGACACGAATAGAAGGGCTTTGAAGCGAAATCGTCTCCTTTCCTACAGACAACCCCAAAGATCTCCCTCGTACGAAGGTCTATGGGATGTGGAAAAAGGTCGTCTCAGGGTCGAGGGACCCGCAAAGTCGTCCGACCGAGAGCCGGAAGAATAGAGGCTAAATGGTCCATCCTGAAAGGTGACTTTTGCGATGTGGCCTGTTGATTCCTCTTCATATTGAGGGATCATCCTGAGCGAGCCTGAACGATTTGGGGATCAACAAAAAACGGGGAGAGGACACACGAAAGTTGTATCCCTCACCGGTCGACAGCGTCCCTTCAGGAGTGAGGTTTGCTTCGAGACAAATAAGTTCCTGAAAGAGATTCGAAATGTGGCTGCGGCTGATCGATTTCGGATAAAACCCCTTGGAAGAGGGCTCTTCTAATCTATCCGAAGTCCGTTCTTTGATCACGGAGAGACGAAGACCATCGGTTCCGCTGATCGACTCCAAGCCGGGGAAGAAACTTCGAAGTCGACCACCACCCAGCATCTCCAAAGCCCGGAACTCGGAAGTCATTCTGGAAAATGCTTCCCGTCCCGACGAGAAGGCTGATCTTCGCCGAAGCCTCGGGAAGAGCCCGGTACCATATCCACGTTCCTCGACGAAGGAGTCTTGGTCTTGGAAAAGGACACCTGCCGACATAAGAATCATGAGAAAAGTCGCGGTCCCTACGATCCTGCGAAGAGGAGCTGCCAAGGGCGACCGGGCAGGAACGGGAGCCCTCTTGTCTTCTTCTTCTTGCCTTCCTGAAATGAGCGCAGCTTTGAAGGAAAGCCAAGTTGACAGACCTAGAAGACGGATGGGCCTGATCAACGGAACATCTCTAATAGATCGTAGACAATTTCCTGGGCCTTCACGTGAGTCAACTTCATTTTTGCAAAATGTTTGCCAAGTTGCTCCCGTAAAGGAAGGCGGGAAGTCACGTCATCTCGCTGACATTCGGGTATGAGGGATTGCCTATAGATATATGAAGGGTCTCAAGCATATGAACTCTTACAGGCATTATCCAGCAAGGTGTATGTCAGCCGCAAACTTGAGAAAACAATGAGAGAAGAAACTCCCTAAGGGAGCCAGGAGAATTCGGGCCCGCGACCTGGCGGAGTAACAGGCCCCCAACTCAGTGGCACGAAAAGTCAAAATCGGATTTGTCAGATTTCTTCAAAAGTAGTCCTGTACTCGAAGCTGAAAAGACGCAATAGCGTTTCGACCTCCCGAAAAGAAAACTTTAGCCCCTCCGACAGTTTCAGGGGTCACTTCCGACCTCATGGAACGAAATTATGAAAAAGCCTGTGACCGCTTCGCCAAAGAAGCTCGTTACAACGACTTCAGGGATACAACTTCGTCGGATAAATATTCCACCGAAGCATTACCCGGAGGGATTCTCCGCGTTATTCAACCATAACCGAATGGCTGGGTACCAAGGAGTCGGAGTGAGATTCCAAAATTGAGTCGTGTGAGAGATCAGCCACCGAAAAGGATCTCATCGTTCTGCACGAGCGAAGCATCAGCTCCTCACATAGGAGGGTGTGGGAACCACCCATCAGAGGTGAGTCGAAGTGGTGACGTATCGCTTCTGCGTAACGTTCAACCCACTTTGGAACCTCCGAGTACACCGCGCCAACTTACCCGGGCATGGCTCCGGGAGTGATGTCTCCACTCCGAAAGGAAGTGTCCACCTGATGGGACAGGGTTCCTAACGGAAAGTGCCGGATCCGGTTCGGCAACGAACGAGAAGCGCTCTGAAAACCCGAAGTGCCCGCCCTGTAAAGCGGGCACTGATCCGCGCGCTGGAACCTCGTGGACGGATCCTCGGAACTGCAAGTCTCGACGCTTCACTACGGATAGAGCCCGCCTCAGATGCGGTGCCGATCCGAAGGGAAACCGACTTGGAAGCGGGGGTATGTGCTTCCAAAATAGAAGACGCCCGCTATAACGTCCCTGGCTCCGAAAAAAGGAATCGGAGCGGGATCCGAACAACCACGTTCACGCAGCCGACCGACGTAGTATCCGAAGGGAAGGGGACCACACTGCGAGATTGTAAAAACGGAGAAGAGAGACGGACCCTCGCTACCAAAGGTGGTGAGCCGGACTATGTCTGGGGACGTCACCGCTTTCTTACCGCGGATACCCGCGAGCAAGTTAACAACAGGACGGCTTTGACGTGTTCAGCCGTGCTAGTTGAGGAAGAAAAAACAAATAAATCCGACGTGGCGGGCCTAACTATCCGAGGATGACAGGTCCGTTCTGTTGGACGGTTATTCACTCCCAAAACCGGTACGGAAAACCGATCTTGCGGGATCCGATTAATTTACCTCCAGTTAAAGTGAACGGCGGTCGAATAATCCGTTGAAACGGAGAGAGAGACGGAGACCCCGCCACGCACGAACAGAGGCTGGGCGACCGTGCATCAATGGTCAGCGAGAAGCATTTCAATTTAGGCAGGGATGTGACTATTTCCAATTTATTGCAGAAGCCAAATTAACAGTCTCCAAAATTGACTTCCAACAGTTACATAAAAAGAAACCAAAAATCTTGGCCGCTTACCCATTGATGCTTTCCTGGGGTAAAGGTCTGGTGAGTATTACACCAGTTCAGACTATATTATACAACAAACTCTATTTTACAGTTCTAAGTTTCTTAACATATCGTGAGCAACAGGTTTGAGATGGAACTTGAGGAACGTCCTACGCCTGAAACCCCACTCGAACCCCTTGTCTCCCCATTTGACATGTTAGAGGGATGCAGCCCGATCTCTGGGGCCGCGAATTTAGTCCCGACAGTACATAAGAGTAGATACAGATCGTCGGAGGGCTGGGCTCCCCCTGTCGACATGTCATTCCCAAGGGCTAGTGAGTATAACCGACATGACGGTTCAAATCTCCTATACGTAATCCAGGTATAAATAGACTACATGATCGAAGATGAACGGTACTCACCCCCAAAACCCGTTACGGTAAACCGACAATCGCCCACTTGATCCTTTTTATTATCTCATTTTACCTTTTACAGGGGTATACAGGCGACAGTATGATTTCCGGTCCGTTGTTCATATACTTTCTGGATTAGAATTAGAAACCGAGCCCGCAATTACGGTTGCTATGTCCTTTGGGTTATGTCTTCAGGCGTGGAAGCTTCTGAACAGAGTGACAACAATGGTAATTCTATCCGGTCAGCTCACGTGTGGAGAGATAAGTGACCCGGCACCTCCGCGCTGAACTTGAAGAATACTTAAAGCCAGTAGAACCTTTCACACCAGGTATGTTCGCAATAACGCATGTTTTTTAACCTCGTTTTAGATGCTCCGTTAGTATCTTGAACAGGGCTAATAGCTGATACAATGCAATAATATGCATTCGAGCCGCCGTACGTATAGACGAGTCCGTAGCCTGTCTAGTTTTCCTGGACGTTGCCAAACTGTCAAGGTATCCAATCACCATTGCTGGATCCCGTATCTATCTCGATCAAATCGGGCGCCCATCGACAACAAGACCTCACAATTCTACCGACGGCAAGACAGAAGGTTTTGTCCTTCGCTTGTGTCGTGCTCTTATCGCACCCAAATTTTTGATACTCAACACCCCGGCAAAATCCGAGGGTGGTTGAAGAAGGAGCCTAAAGGACTCCGGCTGATCTAAAGCCTTCTCTCAAACAACAAAGCCCCCTCCACTCCCCTGCCGGCCACGCCGCCGCGCCCACTATCTCAGTTAGGAACACCACGAGCATAGCCGCCTGCTCGCTATATTTCTCTCCCCTGTTGCTTCTTCTTTATTTGAACGCCAGAACAAAGCGGATAGAACGGAAAAAGACACAGCATAGAGCGAATCTCGTATAATAAAATGAGCACGAAAAGTTTGTTAATAACACAAATAAGGCTCTTCCTCTGTATAAATAGGTCACCTCTCTTAACAAACCGCAGCGGCAACGCACAAAAAACTACATTAGCAACTTGTTGCCGGCCGCAATACAAACAACACAACTACGTCAAACGTAAACCACGACATCGTGATTCATATTAACAGCGGAAGTAATGAACGTAACGAAAGTCTACGGTGAGAAGGGACGGATGGAAGCTGAAAAATTAAAAGATCACTGGAGGGGATTAAAAAGGCTTATCAAATATCCCGCGCAAATGTATAATATGTGTAAACTCAAAAGAGAGCTCAGATACTCAATATGATTATCCCTGAGCAAATTAATAACTCGCCAAAAACACCGTAAGGATCCGAAGTCACCAAAAGGTAGGAGAAAAATCACTTATAATATATTGGCAATGCATAGGTATGAGTGAAAAATTTTACTAACAGATACTTTTTTACTGAATTTATTCATTCTTCGACGGGGTAAGGCGAGAAGGAGATCTAGAGGGAAAATGAGTATAGGATTGATGCTCACATTTGGGCTCGCATCCTCGTCAAGTGGGAGGGCGCTATTCAATGGGGGGTCGGGTCGCATCGGTAATATGGGCAAACTGATTTAGCGGACAACAACAATTTACCGGAGAGCAATGATAAATTTGTCCGGCGTTTGTGGCGACTTTGAGGTCGAAATAGCAATGTAGGGCAAATATAGTTCTATGAAGTAAATTCATGCTTGTGAATAACCATGATTCATCTGCTCTGTGAGAAAACAAAAATCAACGTAGATGGAGCATCTAATGCTTAACCAAACCTCATTTTGAGGGTGTCTTTGAAAATAATCTGACATTGCTAAATAATCAACCTTGTTCTTGTATTTCTGGCACTTTTTTTTGCATTGAATGATGTACATTGTACATGTATCTGCAGACGTAGACGGATCACATCCGCGACAGGATAAAAAAAAAAAAAATATTGAGAGTTTCGCGGATAATAACAAGGAGTATTGGAGAGTATCTCTGGCGACAGATAAATCGTATTGGTCTCCGCGACACCAGTTCAATAAGTCTCAAAGTGTCCCAATCAATCTCTGCAATTGAGATCAGTGGTTTATAGCTTCGCTGTGGTCGGCCGGTGCGTATGGGCCCGTGACCACCACCGCAGGCAACGGTACTTCATTACATCCGGTTAGCCAAAGACACTACATGCGAACTTGAGCCCTGGCCTCGGCAATACTATTAGCAGACGTAGCTTCCGACCCTGCCTCGGCGTGTGTTGAGGGTGAACAAACAAACCCACTTCGCTCCTTCTTCCAGAACCCCACCGACGTCCAGATCATTCCACCATTCTTAACAATCTCGCGGAAGTACAAAATAGAGAGGTGACTTAACTATCAGATATCTTTTGCACGTATCATCTCATCGATCGTCATCATGTGGACAATATTTTTAAGCGCGGGACCTTTTATTGCTGTTGCAACTAAATCTATGTACATTTTACATTACCCCCTTGTTACTCAATTCTTTCGTAAAATAAATTTAGTAGAGCCAACGGAGGAGGCTGAATGTGTTTCTTGCTCTTTTGTACGCGGAAAGGCGTGGTTTGCGAGAAATCAGAGGACATTGAACGACTAACGAGCAGGGAACCAACAGTTAATGGATTGGGTACAGAGGGTTCGGGAGCTTGGTAGAAGTTTCCCTTCTTCTATCGCCCGATCCGACGGCGCATTGCCTTTGGCCACGTATATCGGCCGCAGCGCATTTGAATAATCTTTGTCCAGGGCTGCCGTAACCCATGTTATTTACTATTCGCTCGCTTTGTTTCTAGATGTGAAGTTAAATTAATATTTTGTATTTTTAGAAGAAAAAATAATCAGAAAGTATACTGTTGTTATTTTAATATCTAACCATTCTCATATTTTTTACATTAGTTAAAATTAATGTCTATACTTTCTCTAATAGATCTTAAAATATATTCGTGTTTGTTTTTTCTTAAACTCAGCTTCATTGTCTCTTGATTTGGATTGGTACGGAAGTAATACACCAATAATGTGCAACAACTAAGATGTATGATGAAGCATTAACTTAGATTCCTGTGGACAAGTTTGAAGAGTGCTTCTATCGTTGGATTATACTCCTTCTTCATGCTGGTAAGAACCTATTGTGATGGTGAGAGGGCCCCCTTATAGCGTGAGTGTTGTGAAGACTTTTTACCTCCGATCTAAGATTTCAATTTGTTCTTCTTATGCTATGGGATTTCTCAGAAAAATAAGTGTAATAAGAGTCGTAAACACACAACCCAACTTGTTCAACATTAAAAAGTAAATTTTATCATTTGCTTTTTTTTTTGAGAGGATCTAGGACATATTATGTTTTGTTTGTTTTGTTTTTGTTTTTATTTGTGTCTTTCATGTCTTTCTCGAGTGAGGGAGGTCTTGGGACCCGGGAGCGGGTGTTTGGTCGATCTTTAGTTCTGATACATTAGGACCAAGTCGGAGATATCGCTTTTGTAGATAGAAGGAACCAACTTCTATTGTATTGGGCAGGCACCCACATGAACTGAATCCTCATTGCCAGAACAGAGAATTTATGAAAAAAAGAGGTGGAAATGGCTTAACCTCGCGACAGGAGGCAGAGAGGTCATTAGCGATATTTGGAGTCCGAATTCCTTGGGTGAGCAGGTAGCGAAACCATTACACCAGCCCTCGCCATCTCGCGCGCAGGAGGGGTTTGTCCGTGGCTCCCCAGCAGAAATTTGCAATTTTAGGTATAGAAGATTTCACGATTCTTTGGCTGCAACTTCGTTTAAATCAAATCTTCGTTGTTCCCAAGTCTACACACAGGACAGCGGAAATATTTCCAGAATAACCACAATGAAAACTACCGCGGAAAAAACTCCGCTATGTGAAGAAAAAAAAAAAAAAAAAAAGATTTTTTTTTTTTTTTTGTTTTTTTTTATAGATTTTCAAAAAGTCATTGCTTCTTGTTTTGGTTTGAAATCTGACGCGGCAACTAAAATATCCTAGCTATAACACTGATTGACGTACCACATAGAGACCAAAAGCACAAGACGATTTTACACATTTCATCCATTACACATGGAACTTTAAGGTGTCTTACCGGAGCATCAGAGCAGAGGTTTGGTTTTAGAACCAGGAAAATCCAGGACTTCTGTCTATTTCCTTCTCCTGGTTAACAACAATTCATTGAAAGATTACATGTTTGTGGTTCATTAGTGATCTATCAATTGCAGGCAACCCGCGATCTTCAACTCCATGTCTGCTTGTCAGCAGGATTAGATTACCCCACTTCATGCAAGTCCGCCAAAATCTGGATAATCGTCTTGCACTACTACAACTTTGGGCATCCAGCATGAAATCTGTAAGTGTGATCTAGCTAAGTTCACGGTGCTTATTAAATTAATATTTAAAAGTGAGGAGGTCCTAATAGTAATCGCTTAGAAGCAACACTTATTTTGTCGATTCATAGATACTCTTCGGTTGATACTTCAAACAAAAGATCGACATCCTGCCATCCTTGGCTGCCATTTATCTTGTTTAATGAATTTTCTTTTTCTTTTCCATTGGCCTTATTCGCAAAATTATTAAAAACATAATTAAGACCGCATAATAAATTCGTGCACCTTAGGACTCGACACATTTGCGTCCCCATTTCTAAGGCACAAATCATGGCATGCTGACTGAGCGTCCATCCTTACTTCGGACTCGATGGCGCCGGTCATGATGTGGACTTGTTGACCGTAAAATTGGCATAATATAGATGGTTACTGAATTCGTAGGTATCGATCAGATTTTTTTTATAGCGGCAACAAATTTTGTTAAGGGAACTATTTTTGATTGATTGCCACATTCCAGAAAACAAATTATAATTTGCCTAATTACTGAATACATTTCATTGAAAGCTACATGAAAATTAAATATCGAAAGTAAGTTTAAAATGACTTCTATGTTGTCAATTTGCAGATAGAATTAAATTATCCCCTTTTCTTCATCCCTTTCCAACAGCTGTATCCATGTACATATCATAAAAAAAATTTTTAGGAAATACTCTAAATTTTATTGTCCGAAATTTTACAAGTTCAATAGAAATTCTTTCTTTTTTCCCTGATGTGATTGTGGCCCGGCAGCCACTGTAGCAGAGCCAGGATCAATTGCTCTTTCCCTTTCATGTTAAACGCTAATCAGGATTCGCGGTAGTAAACTTCCTATTTTTTAACGTTTTTTTTTTTTTTATGACAGCTTGGCACAAAACATGAGCATCACCATCAGTGCAGGGAAATTATTCCTTCTTTCTTTTTTTTCTTTTCTTTTTTTTAAAAAGCTATAAAACATCTATAATTTATTGCCACATAATGACACAACTTGGATGCCAATTTGTACCCCTTATATAAGATTACCAAATAAAAGCCTGAGAGTAACAAAAAGAAATGGTAAGCAGGAACAAAGGAAAAAAATAGAAAATCAGGTTACAAACCTCTTTTAGCTGCTTTGGGCTCCCTGCATTCCATGTTGAGCAATGGTAGGCAAATGTATATTTCTATATCGTAAATAATAAAATTAGATTGTAATTTTTATGATTACCTGTACAACAGATAATTTTTATTTAACAGTGAAACAAAGACATCCATTAGGCATAAAAAAAGAAGACATTTGTTTACCGTAAAGGTAAAAAAAAGGTGGGTTGGTAGGTCTTTTTTTTTCATGTCATGGATGAACTACATTGTATAGAGGGCTCCCAAACTCTTCCAAGTTGGCATGCCCATGTCACTCTAACATGTCAAATGGAGATCAAGGGTTCAGGTTCAGGCGAGACGTTCTCAAGTCCTCTAACTTTGCTCACGATATGTTAGAACTTAGAACTGTAAATAGAGTTTTGTTGTATAATCATAGTCTACTGGTGATAAATATCCCCACCAGACTTTACCAGGAAGCATCATGTAACGGCCAAGATTTTTGTTTCTTTTTATGTACTTTGAAGTCAATTTTGAGCTGTTAATTGCTTCTGTGCAATAATTGGAAATAAAGTCACTCCTCCTAAATTGAGTTTGTTATTAATACTTTTACATATTTATTTGGTGTTATACATGTACTATGTACAACTGATGTAATGTATGAAGCTCTATAGGGAAAGATTTTAACTATCTGAACAGAATGAATCAATTTAACGTGTAAGAAATGTTTTGTTGTGACAGAGCCCATCATCAGGTAGGCAATCTCGTAGTCAGGTCCAGCAACCTCCTCCACAGGGATACACACCATCATTCCAACAGCAGCCATTAGAACTCAACAGGGTCACAATATCAACCAACCATCTACTACACCATATCCTAATCAGCCTGCACAGTATGGTGTACAAGATATACAGGTGAACATTTGGCATAAACATTCATATTATGAATGAAAGCGCTGTAAAATCTAAAAACAACAACAACTGTTACAGATATTAATTAGATTTTCCATACTTACAATGTATCTGTAGGGGTCGAGTAGGAATGTTTGTGTTAGTATTGTATAGTAAAGAAAGTGAACTCCATGAAGGCATTCAGCATATTTAGATCAATTTTTGTTATAATGAGTGATATGTATGTGTGTAGAAATCATTACTGGTTTACAGACCAAATTCAAATCTCACTTTATTTTGAATTTTTATATAATTTTTTATTTTAGTCGGACCTCGGGCCATAAGAAGTCATGTCACCTGTATGGAATTTACGTTTATATTTTAGATAACCATGATGTCAAAAGATCTCTAACATTTAACCAAATATTGTTATGAAGCGGCATTGCCAAAACCGTGACAGTGTTGATGTTGAAACAAAAATGAATCACAGTTTCATGTGTATGTTATGGTTAGACTATATCTAAACCATTTCATTTCATTTGTTTTATTTCCATTTCCAACTATAAAAATCAAATTACATAATTTACATTGTATCAATGAAACATGAGAAATTTAGTTAAAAATAACAAGTACAACCGGTATTAAATTAAACAACTTGGTTATGGAGGGGACTGCTGAAAAGCGAAGCTTGTAGGTCGCAGACCCCTATTTTGAAGCATTTTGTTTGTTTTTTCTTCTAAATTTTGGTTTCTTATTCATATTATTAGTGCATTATTTTACAGATAGATTACAATGTTTTGTTTTTAGTCCCAGGCACCTTCCTATGGTTCTAGGCCTTATTCCCAGATGCTCAAGCCCAGCCACCTATTGGGGATCTTGGACTCAAAGAAGCATTGCTAGATCACAACCTGAACTACTCGACAGGTCAGACATCAACTAGTTCATTAACTCATTTATTTTCTGCATTTTTTTCTTGTTGATTTATTTAATAATTTCAAATTGCATGAATTTATAATTATTTCACATTGTGATATTTGTGGACACCGAGTAGCATAAATACAATTTTTAAATTAAAAATAGAACTACGCATTTTGCTGATCATCTCACAATGACGTTCGCATCCTACCTGGTACCCATTTACACTTGTGTGGGGGTCATGAATAATTAGCTACCTACAATTTTGTCTCCCGCCCAGGTGCAAAATGGGTACCCGGTAGGATGCAAACTTCATTGTGGTTTGATCAGCACTGTGCACACCTCATTTGATGGTGCATGGGTGGAATACATTTGTACTCCTCAGGGAGTGGAGAATGTGCACAAGCCTGAATCCAATGACCGGGTTAATACTGTATAAGCCAATATTTTCGCGTCCAGATATTTTCATGATTTTGGACTAGTTGGGGAAATTCGCGAGAGCAAAATTTTGCTATTTTGGTGATGACTTCTTTACTATAAATAGCCTTGTACTGAGTGGAAATGTTCATGATGCCGACTTGCGAAATTCGCGAAAATAACCACTAATACAGTAATATGTCTGTAAAGCGCTGAGAAACATATGTACATGTATTATGTGCTAAATAGATCCAGAATATTATTGTTTCAGCTTTAAGGATTAATGATTAATGAATTAAATGTTTGCTTTCTTCTGTTCAGGCCATTCTCTTTGAACTACCCTCAACCGTCAGCCCTAACCAGCCTACTACCAACACAGATCCATACATGTACTATGGCATGAAAAATCCATTGCAAGCTGATCCAACTCCTAGTGAGTATTCAAACATAATCTTATTATCAATGTTAATCATATTTCCCCTACTATATTAAGCGTAACTAGCTGACCCTCTGTGCAGAAATCTGTCATTGTTTGGTGCACAATGGGTTAATAACCATTTCCCAAACACAGCAAGGTTCACAGAGCTCTACTTACGGGTCACCATGGATGTGTCAGTCAGGTGCACTGTTATGAAAACATTGTAGCAGTTTATTTTGTTGTTGAATCAATGTTTGGTATTGACTAAGTAATAATATTGTTTTCTTTACCCAGGGTAGGAACTTAAGTTCTTGGCAACTTTTCTCCTAGCAGGCCCTACGTGATCTTGGATTATTAGCCAGCAAGTACACTGCTAGAAAGCAGCTTAACCAACATGCTATATATGTACCAGAAGTATATTTAGCTCAGGAACAGTTTGAGGGCATGTTGCCTAGAGAGGTAATATTTGGTATTGTAACCCCTTAATGGCTGTTACAGATTAATGTTGTTTTGTCCAATAATACATTGATGATATTGATGCCAAGATAATAAATGGTTTGTTACCATTGAAAAGTATGTTGTCAATAGTGTTCTCACTTATCATTATTTTTATTCTATTTCAACCAAACCAAGAATCACATAACAGGGAAGAAATGGGTAGGAGAGATGACCAAGTCGCTTAGCAGTGTCGGCGGTAAAACAAATCATACTTTACCATCACAAGATCCCATCATAACCAATACTTCTAATCAATTAGTTTTAGTTTTATTTGTCATGAGTGAAAATAGACATTCTTTAGTGTTTGTTCATTTTTTGTTCTCTAGTAGGTATTTTGATATTATTTTTTTTACACCCAGGTAACATATATTCTTTTTCTTAGAATATACAAACTAAACTTTGATCTTCTAATACACAGTTCATGTATTTGACCTTACAAACTGTAGCAGAGATGTGTGTCATAATAAGTAATCTTCAAAGCACTTTGTTTTCCTCATTGAACAATAACAGGTTTCTACTGATGTTATGTATTGTATTTTACACAAATAACTCTAATTACTTAACATTATAAATGTGGCATGCTTTATTCTACTTATACTAGATTATGTGAAATTTTTTTTTATCTCAGTGGAATAATCATGCACTTGGTCAAACTTAGAATTTGGAGTTCATATAGTCCAGTAATGATGAATTAATAGAACATGCAATATTCATCATAGTAAATGGACGCCTATACCCCAGCCTAAATGTAGGCAACATTGTCTTTGTCTTTGCTAAACTATCGTCACATCGATCGATCATACACGCACAATTATATTATTTTATTGAATATTTTTTATGACGTGTATCCTTTGTCTTAGCCTAAATTATTTGACCTAATCGATTGTGATCTGTGTGTGCATTAGTAGTTGCTGTGTGTAAAGAGTTGCACTATACAAGCAAGAAGAATCTGACAAGATTTATACCAATACATTTTAACATACATGTATGCAATGATTAAGCGCGATTGTGCCTACAGTAAATATTAAAAATCATCAATGTCACTTGATACTAATGCAACCAGTCACACCATGTGTTATACTGACACTATTTGATGCTGCATTCTTCACCGTAGTTTCTTGCATAATGCATGGCGTGTTTATTTAATAATTTTGGCACATATAAAATAAGTTCCTTCCCATCACACTGCATACAAACCATTGTCCTTTCATATACACCTCCATGTACAAACTGTACATAAACACTATGATAGTCATTGTGTACTTGATGATAGTTGATGAGGCTACATTTTACTAGAACTCTTTATAGTTTCTTACAAAGTTACATACATGTATTGTAATCACCTAATAAATTTACACATCTGATATTAAATCTTGCACAGTAAATCACTAATTCGTAACATGGTTACCCTGTAATGACCTTATAACATAGTCCATTTAAATTGTCTGTACTAAAAATATTGCTGCAAGAAATACTTCTTCCATTGACCAGGAACGCTGACAGGAAAAAATGCAGATGCCTTTTCAGGTAAATGAAAATTACACAAAGTCAAATACATGATTATAGTACTACATGTATATGGTTTTGTACAGTACTTTAACACTGATATTTATTTTATACATGTACATGTAAACCTTAATATAGGTTTTTTTTTTTGTACTTTAGCAATGATATTTCTTTCATACATCTATGCATTGTAAGTTTACATGTATATATTCCGTACAAGAATTTATTGATAACCAGCAGTAATTTAAATGGCAAACACTTTTTGTCACAATGTAGGTTACATGTACATTTTGTTATTACTTATCATAATTACATTAGAATGATACATGTCTTATTTCTATATGTACATCTTACAGTAATCTAAATTAATCACCGTCTTGCACATGGACTCTAATGGAAATATTCATTAATGTGAAAACACTTGATTTGCTACATTGACATCGTAGCCTACAATGTCCATGACACATTTCTGTTGAATGTAACCTTTAATCTAAACATATTTCCTCTTGGTTTTACATGCTTGCCACACAGTTCATCAAGGCCAACAAGCTAGATGGTATGACATTTTATTAAACTTTTATTGTTTCAGATTGGAATACAAACATTTATTGTTAATTGCATGAATTGTTATCATAAATTTGTGATAAAAAAAACCCCAACAAACTCAACATTTGTGCAAAGTGCTGAGAAAAATAAGGGGGGGGGTCAAATTACGCCCCTGAAATCTCTCTAAGCCCAGTCAGAATCTGTACATTTATGTTCATATGAACAATGTTATGATAGAGCCTTATACTGCTGTGAGTGTGAATTAAATAGACCAACTTACAGTGGTGAAAACACATGTCCAGTCAGTTTTTCACACAAATTACATTCTAACTAATCCATGGATAATAGTGTCCTGTTTAAAAAAAAAAAAAAAAAAAAAAAAAAAAAAAAAAATAAAAATAAATAAATAGAATAGATGGCACATGAATTAGTAAATGTACAAGTACGATGATAGGCAATATGAAATGACTGAAAGAATGAAAAGTAAATTATGAACATTTGAATGTAATTTTTTCATCATTTTTTACATTCATTCACTGGCAGATTATATTGGTGAGTAGAGAATTGCAAAATAAGTTCAGGAGCTTGAAAATTATTTTCCTTTGTATACAATAGATTGGAAAAAAAAAAAAAAAACTTCGACGTAAGAAAGATTGTTGGCTTGTAGGTAAAATGCTCTTTTCCCTACCTAATCAGACTGGGGTGTTTTGGTAGCTGTCAAGACTGGGGGGGGGGGGGGGGGCATGATGGCCCCCCCTAAGATCTCGGCCGCCATCGCGCGACCGCGCTGAAAATTTGCACGATGGTAGTGACCATGTAATCTACAAGACTACGCGTATTTTTCCAAAATTAATATGAATTTTTTAAATTTAATTAATTATGCTAATTTATGCATGAAATCATACTTTTTGCTCTAATTGAAAAAATAAAGCTCCTAGAATGCTAATTTTGTATTATTATTCCTTATAGCATTCCTGACAATTGTACTAAAAAAAATTCCGTTTCAAATTATTCTTATGTATTTTATTGTTTATGAATTTCTTATGTATTTCTTGTTTTTTTACCTGTTTTTCTTTCTTTTTACGCAAAAATCATTTAAGAACTATTTTTAAGCATAAATATGCTAAAATAAATTGATTTCAGACAATGAAAGTGAAAATAATCATATCTTTATGAATTAGTGAGAAAACTCAATTTGCATTGACTTGTGTACAAAATCACGTTTTTTGAGCCATTTTCGGTCTGACGGATATTTGAAAATCGTTGCAGCGTCGTAACGGTATGACCGATTTTTGCGAAAATGGTTTCAAAAGATGCGCGAGACTTGAAAGTAAAAATCAGCAAGCGCGCGATAAAATTTCGTGCGGCGGAGTGGTCGCGGAAAATGTCGAGGGGGGGCCATGATGGCCCCCCCCCAGTCTGATTAGGGTTAAGGATAAATATCGTCAGCAGCTTTCAATGTATGGATAACTTAATTCTTGATAAAAACCCTTGAAACATAGGATTGACATTTATGTTTTAGATTATTCTAACTATACACGATAAAAACATCTTTGACTATTTCAACTTCAGTATATCTGTACATAAACTTTTAAGGCCCGAATTCACAAAGGTGGATTTTTAAAACCGTGGACTGGAACCATGGATTATGTAAATTTTGTGTTAAAAAATTGCATCCAATATGAACGCGTGATTTTGTCACAGCGCGCTAAATTTATGCCTGTTGCTCTGGTTTTAGCATAACGAGCCCACAGTTTTGAATTAATTAGTACACCGTTGAATCTACTGTTTATTTAAATTAATTTAAATATGCAGTAGACTTAACCATAGCAACAGGCGTAAATTTACCTACTGCACTGTGACAAAATCTCGTATTCATATTGGACCTTTCTAAATGTCCGCGCTGAAATGAGCGTAATTTTAAACAAAATTTACATAATCCATGGTTTCAATCTACGGTTTCAAAACCACTTTTGAGAATACGGGCCTGGATGATTACACCACAAACACCTTGCCAAGAGATATTCTCTCCCTCTTCATCATAAATCATACGTAATGAGAATGATCTTATAACTTCATTCTAAAAATTCAAAATATACATGTACATGTACATGGCCCGACTTCACAAGTAACCTCTCAGTATAACCTTACCTATTAATCTTAACCCTAATCAGACTGGGGGGGGCCATCATGGCCCCCCCCTCGACATTTTCCGCGACCACTCCGCCGCACGAAATTTTCCGATCGCGCCGCTTGCTGACTTTTTACTTTCAAGTCTCGCGCATCTTTTAAAACCATTTTCGCAAAAATCGGTCGTACCGTTACGACGCTGCAACGATTTTTAAAAATATCCGTCAGACCGAAAATGGCTCAAAAATGTGATTTTGTGTACAAAGTCAATGCAAATTGAGTTTTCTCACTAATTCATAAAGATATGATTATTTTAACTTTCATTGGCTGAAATCAATTTATTTTAGCATATTTATGCTTTGAAATGGTTCTTACATGAATAACTGAAATCATTGATACTTTCTGAGAGCTAATTCCTTTGTTTAAGCTTATTCTTTCAGTTGTTCTTATCGTTTTTTATATCAATTGGTTGTATTATATTTAGATTTGACACTATAATTTATGGGAGATACTTTGCTCCATGGTAAAATTGATTGCTACTGCCAGTAATTTGATTAGTCTATCAGGTTTTCGTCACATATCGTGTTATGCCCTGTATGTTAATGAGTTAAGACATCAAACAACGCATTCCTCCGATACCGGTGAAATAAGATGTATAATTGTCTAAAATATTGATGAATCGTTGTTACTAGTATTTAAGTCTGATTGTTCCTACCTACTAGCTAAGCAAATAATCGTAGTTATTCATGTAAATTAAAGTTATTGCATTAATTCACTCTTTGTTGTCAAATGTATTATTATCAGATTCAAGCAAGCTGTGGCTACTTGAATTATTAAAGATAAACATCTAGGATTGCTCATTTATTGTTTTACAAAAGCGTGTTTTACCACAAAATAAATCAAATTACTATGTGCTTTTTAATTATAATCGGAAAAATTTCACTTATTTTAAATCATATATTTATAGTCACTTATAGGCTCCCGTATGCATTTTATGTGCATAACATGAGATGAAAGAATATAAGACTCGTTGCTTGTTTCACTTCTCACATTTTTATTTGTTTGATTATGCATCTTTATGATTGCGTGGGAATTTTATTCTATTGGTATTCGAATAGGTTGATTAGAGCTTGATATGCTTTAAATTTTACGAATCTTAGGATTACACTTGGTGTAATTTTTGTTTAACGTAAAAGAGTCATCTTTATTAATTTTTTTGAAACGGAGCTTCCTACTAGCAATTCAAAAATAGGTGCCAACTTCTACGATGTAGATAAGTATTTCCAAATAATGTAAAAGTTTATCTTATTAATTTTTTGAACGGAGTTTCCTACTAGCAATTCAAACAAATAGGTGCCATTCTAACATGTTAAGATAAGATTTGCAATAATGTAAAAGTTATCTTTATTAATTTTTTGAAGACAGGAGCTATTCGCTTATTAGCGAATTCAATCCTGGTGGTGCATTCTACATGTATGATATTTCAATCTACGTTAATGAAGAATCATGCATAGACAATTTTTAATGTTTTTTTTTCCTTAAATGTAATTTATTTAAAACGGAAAGAGATTAGTTAGAACTGTAGAGTGTAGTTCACTAAGAAAGTAGAAATAGACATAGCCGTATTTTTTTTATTATTATTTTATTCATCATAAGAGTGATGTTTATAATTTTTATCATTTTTATGTTTTTATGTTCTCATCTGATAAGTTTTAGAATTAAAGGTAAACAACTTGTTCGAAAATACGATAAAATTTTATTTGTTTTACAAATCGATCCAAAATCAAAAAGTATTAAAACTAATCAATTGCAATGCACGCTTATCAAGAAATACCGAATAGATTATATATTTTTAAATATAAGAAGTACTGACCTGGGGCATTGCCATCCTCAATCATCAACAAATTGTTTCTGAATAACTCAAACAAATACAATACAGGTCATAGCAACACCATTCACTCTGTAAAAAACGTAATCAAACTTCATTTCCTCGATACACACAATTCGACGTTGTCTTTTTAATAAACGTCGAGAACAATTTTGGAAAAGGTACACAATTATTCCGCGAATTTAAAAACGAATATAAAGTAAGTGATATATTTTTTTAAGATCATATATCCAGGTCTTTCGAATCATTGGTAATGACAGCAACTTTTGGATAAATAGAGGTAGAACAAAGTAAAATGCAAGGAGCCTATCATCCATAAATGAACTATATTTAATAACGTCAGACAATTTCACAGATTAACAAAAGGGTACAATAATTACATTCTGAAATTTTTGAACTTTTTTTTTACATTATTAGTTCAGTATATCAAATTTCATTTTGGGCGTACATGTATATCGGACATCAAATGTTTATTCGGGTATTATTGTTATATTATCAATGTGCTTTTTTTTTTCTTCTTTTGTTGTTATTGTATCTTGTGTTTTTGTTTTTTGTTTTGTTCTTATTGTTGTTTTTATTGAATACAAATAAATCCGTGGGGAAAAGGGAATATACTGTGTTCCGACTTTTACTACGGATGTGTCTCTTCTTAGCATAATTTCCTTTCACAAAATTGACAGATTTCTTCGAACTTTCCGATAACAATAATTCGTTTTCTTCGGTAATCAACGCAATGGGACTTTTGAGTGACATTTTGAGAGTGAGCATTGTATGTTGATGATTAATGATGATGTGAATTTTGAAAAATTTGGATGGTTGAGCAACACGTTCAATTAGTTGTCATACTAATAGTTTATAGCTATGATCAGAAGAGGGGATAGGACTGAGTAGAATAGAGAAAAGAGATGGCAGAAATGAGCGGTAAAGGAAGCACTAGATGATAAACTGTACTCTGATGTCTTTGTCTATTCATACGTTACTAGCTCCTTTGTCTATATGCCCAATCTTCTCCTCACATCTGCTCTTCCCTATCTCTCTGTATCTGCTCTCATTTCTGTTCTAACCCTGATAAGAGATGCGTCAACCCTTTGTACATATAGTCTCTCAACATGTGTATACGCTCCAACATGAATTCAATTGCTAAATCAAGTCAAACCAGCAAATTCAAAACGCTGATAGTAAAGAAAATACATAAGAGGGCTCGTTCAATTTGTCCTGCCTCATTCACCGGTTCGGTCAAAATGGATATATACTGTGTTCTATAATATCTCCATGGTCATTCTAGTAACGAGGCGCCGAATAATGTGAGAACGCATGTCAATAGAGAGATGCGTTTCAAAACACTAATCGAAGCGTTGCTAAAGTATTTGACGACTTCTTTACGAGACGAGGGCGAATTGACAACTGACTATGCGATCTTGAACATGTCTGAGTTGCAACGTTGTTTAAATGTGCTCTGAGCAAGGATGACGACTTCGGTGCACAACATTGGAAACACAAGTGAAGACACGCAATATTTGTTTTTTTGAGGAGTGGTGGATTACGAACTGGGAAGTTATTAAACAATTTGCTTGTTGCTAAATTTAGGTGAACAGGAGCTGACACGGTGCACGTTGCATCGGCGTTGTGTATTGAGTTTTGTTGATTGCGTTTGTGTATCATTGATATTTCATGTCTACGGTATAACAATTTGAACGGACGTTTTGATCACCATTCGTCAACTCACACGTACCATGAGCTGCCCCTATGTCATACTTCCACACGTTTCTACAGCCCCGCTTTCCTTTCGCTCTAATGATGATAACGTCATTGCAGCGTCTTTGTTATCCAACTTTTTTTACACCCCCCGCCACATCAGCTTCTCCTGACTTTCCCTCTTCCGATTTGTTTCTCCCCTGACATCGCAGATAGCTAATGGCAACACAGATATTCTTTTGGCCTCTCTCTATATTTATTGTATACATACTCTTGCTTTCTGGTCAGGCATTACACTGTGCACTAATCTTGGATACTTTAACCTCTTCATTATACACTTCACACTTTCTCTCTCTCCTATTTCCTCGTCAGGCTCCCAATAGGTCTCTCTCGCTTACTGCTGTGACCTTTCTTCGTTTTATCTCCTCTACGCTTTTCTCTTTCATAAGCGATTACGCTAGCGTTCTCCGTATCGCGGGCAACAATTATGTTTTTCCTCTCGGAAAAGAGAAAAGAATGAGGTTAATCAAGAATAAAAATTCGCTCGGTATTATTTAATTTCTCAAGTATTACGTATGTGTCGCATGAAATACAAAAGTCATAGCCTACTATTGTTTAAATTCCTTCCGTTTGAAGGTAAGACACCACTTTTTGATAGTCTATGTAATGGTGGTATGCATAATGTGAAAAGTACGCCAAAAAGCGCTCATTAGAGCCGGCCATTGATAGGCTTTGTGATTTTACTAGTTATATAGTTTCGTTATATAAATGTATTTTATATAGACGTTTGCTCTGTTAAGGATTTGCTCGTCATCTACTATGACGTTAAGGTTGTAAAACTTACTGCACTATAGTTGGAAATTGTAGACAGTCATGTTGCGGTAAAAAGGAAATTATATTTGAATTTGGCTATCAAACTGAAGATTGAGTTGATGAATAATTATATTTTAATGAGCTGAGACAAAATAATTCAATGTGGGCTTATAATAAATATTGTTAATAATTTTGCTTATATTATGGTGATTATGAGTACTGTTGGAGTTCTGGTTAAAGGATAAAATAAAACAGAGACACGCCTTAATGTATGAAATATTTTGGGTCTAATATGAGTACAAACTTAATATGGAAGACTGCTCTCGTAGTTTATCACATATAAAATGTATAGTGATTGTAAACAAGTGAGACAATAATCAGGCCAGCAACTGAAATTGTAAGGTAGACATTTTTTTCATAATACCGCCTGTTCATTTTTATCAAAAATCTAGAATGCTACAATAGTACGTTTGAGCATCACACATTAGGTTTTATTGACTTTGCGGTACACAAGTTTTGTATATTCCAATATCCAGTAATTGTTTTTCCAGGAGTCTATTTTCCTAACGATACTATATACTATGAGGCAATCTTATTTTTACGGAAATTTCTCTCGTGGTTTCACTTAGTATTGTTTGTACGCCACAATGTGAAAAGAGAAAGAAAAGATTTCAAAGTTTTTTGGCAGTTTTGTCGGAATTAGAAAGAAATTTTACTGAATGTGTGATTTGAATATTTGTATAGTTGGGACAAGAAAGTATGATATTTCCTAAATAATCTGATCTAAGATTTTTGGCATTCCATATCAAATGAAGTAATCTAAATTGTTAAGATTATCAGTCCTAATAGACAAGGAACATTAGTAATGCATTACATAGTATGCCATTTGAGTCTTAATATCTACGCACGATGGGTTATAGATGTAAAGATGAGATATTATGTTGTGCTACAAACTTTGCCTCTCTTCGAGATAATCATAGTAAGTATATTCGGATAGGTGGATGGATATGTTATCGAGGATCATTCAGAAGTGCGTATTGCTCGACTTATGATAAAAAAATGAATTATCGCATTATTGTTTGTTCATTCTCACATTGTATCAATCTCTTCGATGTTGATACTACCTCTTCTCGCTGTTGAAATTAATGAATTATTTCAACTGTGCTAAATGTTATGACTTTTGTCTATATTAGAATTTAGTGACTAAATATTCACGGAGCCCTACTTTTTCTTTTGTTTTTCATCTGTTGTAAAGGAATTTCAAGAATGTATACAACTTTAATTGTAATGTAAGTCTGTCGTAACTTAATGTTTTATTTTGGTGGGAAACTATCCGTTGCAAGGATCCCACTCTCGAGGTTGCAATACTTTGCTCGTAGCGAGTACCACTATCTTGGACCAATTATCCTCATTCATGATAGAAAATTAGCAGACATGAGCAATTGATATATAATTACCTAATATATACATAAATAGTTGACATTCTGGTCATATGGGTATTAACTGCTCTTACATATCTTATCCCATACTTCTTCGCTCGTTTCTTATAGTCGCTTATTTTAGTGTTATTTTTTATTACCTTTGCTCTGGACTTATGTCGTTTAGTGCTATAGGGTGGCCTGTAGAGGTGCTCATCAGCAATTCATGTGTATTTGCTTTGCTCTGGATCGGTCTTAACTCATCTATCACATCTCAAACCTCTGGATTCTTTTTGGTCACGTCACCGCTTGTGGCAAAGTTGCTGTGCATGGTTGACTAGCCTTCGTCCCTTCGAATTGGAATGTCGTAAGCTGGTATCGCGACGGCGTATCTCGAACTCTCGTACCCTCTGGTTGATACTACGTCGTGTCACAGAAGGAACACATCTCTTATGCCCCTCCTCCTTGGTACGTTAGGATGGTTGACATACTTCGGCCACACCAATCGAGAAAGACGCCTGCACTACTACAATACTTTGTCTCGATGTCGTGGTCATGACACGCAGCTAAGTATTTGACTGCATCGTTATTCGACTTATTGGTTTATTAAATCGTGTTCAAGACTCCTAGATGTATGTGTGGCAGTGTTGAGTCTTAATAATGCTGCGGTGTGTCTTCTTGATCAGATATCGGAGTTAATTTAAGATGACCCTTTCTACTGTTTGGACAGGTTTCATAGTATTGCAGGTCGTCATCCATCATAGAAAGATCGCTCGGGTGGCGTCGAGTATAAGACAAATAGGTGTAATAATCTCTATGTTTCGTAGGGTATTAAAGTAGTCTCCAGGTCGGGCGTACCTTATCCTCAGTAATTGAATCGAAGCACAATAGGATAGGAGTTGTGTAGTGAAAGCGCTTTAAGTTTACATCAACAACATCGGACTGTAGATACACGAGCTGATGGCACTTCACCTAATACCAAGTTTAAAACTCAGTCAGATAGTATTGAATAATTATGTAATCTATCTGAATCTGTCCTCATTATTAATGCACTCTACTCATTATATACACGGGCATTTTCTTACGAATTTGCCGTTTCGGCGTACATTTTTGTTTTTCATAACTACTAACATACTCATTTTCTAACAGGGATATATCCGAATGAATAATATACATGAGCCAAGGAGTCGGGTGTTGAAGGTCTACAAGCCTTATATTGATCAAAAGCAACATCCCAGAAATCGGTTGTCATGTACATAAAGTTGTACCATCTGATATAAGATATACGATCTCACAGTATATATTAGAACAAATAGTGGATAGTGTCAGAACTGCATGATGACAATACATGCCAGAAGATGTAGAAGAGGAGAAGTTGCTGCTACTCACATACTCGAGGCAGATCGACTGAATGGTGGAAGGGATATTTAGAGAGGGACAAAAATAGAGAGAGTTGCATTTCAGCTTGACTACTTTATCAATGGTTACCGTTTTTAATCTCTTCAGCTACATGCTCGGAGACCCAGTCTTGTACTGAGGGTTGATCCACAGTGTCGCATGTGATATGCTCCTTTGCAGTACCATCTTTGGTGGTCAACATAAATGATTACTGTACCGACCACATGGTGGGCGACGGAAGCTTGTTAAGTCCGGGCGAACAGAGAAGCAAAAGATGGATAAATCACATTGCATCTTGTTTGCATCATCACAACGATGTACGGTAGGAGCTACAAAATGAGGGACGTGGTACATCCGTGACACGACTATATCTATAGGCATTGGCATCTACCTTTATTTATTATAAATTCATCTATAAGCATTGTAAGTTATGCGGCACTCTAGATTATATACTATGCGTCTAGGTAGACATGAACAAATTATAGTGCCTTGAAATTAGGATAGATGTGATTGGTGTCAGTGGGTTCTCCATACTCTTGATTGCCAGTCTCCTCTGTCCGCGCTGCTCTCTGCTCTACTATGACAACCATGCTTTACGCCTTATACGATTTTTGGGATATGACGTATTTGATGATATGGCTAACTAATCTGGGGCGTCATTTCATCAAAGGACTTGGTCGGTGCCATTTTACCTCCGACAAGTTTGCTCTCAGCCATATCTCAGATGTCTTATACGCATTTCAGTTACGCTATATTTAGGTGTGTCATATGTAAGGTTCCGGACAAGTGTTGTCCTGAAATGCTGTCCATGGAACAGTATTTTTATGTTAGAATTATTATAAGTTACATATTTGTACAAACCTTTCGAATGTAATAATTTACAGCTTTAACTCTATCTGGAATACTTCTTGCGTCATTGGTCTCGACAGCGCTCACACTGTGCGATCTCCACACAGAGATCATCACTTGGTACGTGTTCGAACTGATTTTGGTAATCTAGGTAATCAGGGTGTACGCTCGTTGTGTGCCATCTCGCTCCAGATCAATTGGAACACTGGTCTGCTGGTCGAAGAGTTAATACGATTTAGCAGTTAAAGACTTCTGTGGGATACACCACGCTATAAGGGTCAAGTGGGCTCTGACTATTTATAGCTTACTGGCCACATCATAGGTTATTTGATTATGTAGGTGTTTTTCTATCCAATATAACTATTCGTAAGGAAACAAGAGTTATGATCACAAATTGTAGATGCAGTGGCCTTATTTCTGTTCTTTTAACAATATCGATTAGTCTACGGCTATCCATGTCGTTTCACTCACACAATTATTGGAGAGGTATTAAAATCTTGAAGAATTTTTATAGATTAGAAACATGAGTTCAAAACTCGATGTTCTATTATCTGTAGAAGAATTCACTTCGCAACATTCATGTCGGATCAACTATTTGTAATCAAATCTGATTTATTTATGGTCATTCGGAATCGTTTCTCCGATGCATTTCTTCATCATGACCTTGTATAGACTAGGTGTATTATACCTAAGCATAAACAGAACTGAGGTTTATACTCATCTCAGTCTGGTTGTCTTCGACGAATCTTCTACCATCAGCAACTAATTTAAGTCTAATCTTCTCTTGTAAACATCTAAACTCTTATGTCTTGTATATGTCCTGCCATAGGGTAGTGTGTAAGTAGGGTTCTAGTCTCCTAGTGTACTGGCCCATTCAAAAGGATACTTATCAGGACCTCTCTGCAGTTTACCTTCCTGGCTTAGTTCCGGAATTTCCTTTGGGGCGCCATTGGGAATCATGTCGAAAAATTGTCAATGCAGTTATTAATCATACACGGGACCATTCTTCTGCAGGTATGAGCACTTGGCACATGGTCTCCGATGTTAGGTCGTGATGCACGTCTCGACAATGTATAGTTAACAGTCGATAATATATAATAGATCTAGGGATTATATATCCAGCTTATCACTCTTTAATGCAATGGATTTAGTATCGTTTTATTGATTGTGGCTTGTTTTGGACTCTCTTTCACATAGATGGAGTGATTGTTGTGCATTGACTGTCAGATTATTCTGATGTAGGGTAGCTGGCAGTCATTCGTTGTGTATCGTAGCATGCAGTGGATCGTGGATCTTTAATATCGAGAGTGATATACGTATGCAATTATCTATGGTGTTCAAATGATGGAACGTACTTGTGTTATGGCAGCGCATAAGGGCTGATATATTAGCTGTATTGGTGCTCGATGCGACTCGGCAGGTCGAGCAGCATAGAGTTCCATTTATGACGCCTATATGAGGCGTTCTCGTCTTTCTGACGTTCAGTTACATCTCAAACCGGAGCATAAAGGGAGGGATTTGATCCAGCTCTGTATTGACGGATTAGGATTTTATGCAGTTATCGTATTTACGTAAGCTGGTATATATTTTATATCTAATGTGTATCAGGTTCATCATATATTCTAAAGTGACTGACTCGTAGTTATTTTCGGGTGTCTTCTTTGAGCTCTCGGCCATGCTTCTGCATCCTCCGTGACTGCGTCGGGTTATGTGCTGCGCAGACTCTCTTGAGACAGTTAGACCGCATGTCCCTCAGTAAGAGGCGTCATATATTTAATAAGTTAATTTCGTCACACATATATACTGTAGGCACATGCATATTCACTATATTGATGGTTACAAATCACCACATGCCTACACATGAATGGAATTGTAATGTAATTGTTCTATGGAAATGAAGAAGCAATTAAGAGAATAATCAGGAGTAGTGCTTGAGAATCATGAGAAGCTATGTCTCTAATCTCAGATGGTCAGGTATAACAAAAGAAAGTTTCAGAGTCAAACTTGATGTGGATATAGTAAGGTCTGTGATGTTAGTTTTGTGAAAGTAAGTGTAGCCTACTCTTTGTTAATACAAATATTGAGTCACCTGGCTTCAGGTAATTGGCATGTGGTTGAACCATTTGCTAATGTTTCGTTTGGTCTCATCGGGCTTGTCTTTCTTTTGTTTCCTAGCAGTGTCTTTGTTATATTGGTCTAGAAGTTTCTATTAATATTACTATTTTCACATTTGATGCTAAACCAGGTGGGATTGGTCTTTGGGTATACTGGGCATATAGTCATTGATTACATCATTAGCATTTGGCTGAAGAATAAATTGTGAATTTAGTAGCGAATGGGTCATGGACAACAGGAATTTAGACAATACTTTTGACCTAAATGGACATAACCACTCTCAAGCATGTCTGTATGCAGGCTATGAATTATGGATGTCTAATAACAGTGGCATTCATAAAGGATTGCGGTATGTTTAGTCTCGACAAATTTGCATCTTCAGCCAAATCAGTGCAAGCATTTAGTAGCTTATATACAGTTTGGTCGGATAAAACATCCGCAAGTCTTTGATGAAATGCCCCCAGGTACTCTAAGTCTACTTGGTTAGTGCAAACAGGTGCAGCTGCATAAACAAGTCTTATACTGCACTATTGAAACATCATCTGTTGATGAGAACTCAAAAATATCTTACATTTCTTTGTAGGATTTGGTGTTGTAAAAGTGTTTGGATTTACTCATTTGAACAAGTTAATATTGTTAGATTGGTGTTAAAAGTATACCTTCTGCCGTCCTGTTGCTTGTTCTTCCAAGATAGATCTCTGTAAACTTGTACAATATCAAACACACATGAGAGAAATGAGAAAACCAAAAAACAGAAGAAATTAGTTCTCCATATCACCAGGTATAGTAGAAAAAGGAAGAAAGATAACTGTAAGCACTTTGAGCCTTATTGAAATGCACTATAGAAGTTATATGATGTTACTATCATGACCATATAATAAACTCTACAAGTCAGGCAATTAATGTTACATTTCTGAGAGTATCTTTGTACATAGTACATTTTACTCTCTGAATTTTCATGCAAACATTGTGATTTTAAAGTAATAAGAACTTTCTTTTCAACGTCTTTTATTACATGTAGTAAAACACTCTATATTAGATAATCACATAAATTTACTTTTGATGTGTCATTGTAATTGATAATAAAATTTCAAACTATTAGTTATTTTCCTTATTCTATTAAAGAAACGGAACAAAATAAATTATCTCCTCTATCTCTCTCATCTCTATTCATCTGTTCTTAATCTCTCAGATTTGTCATTTCTCCTGCTCTTCCTCATCCTCCCATATGTTGAACTTCACCTTTTCTCTTATAACTACTTATGAATCTCTATTATCCTTATTTCTCCTCTATAGATATGATGTAATGAAAACTCTAGAATTCGCATGTTGTAAGATGCAACTTGTAAAGATATCTGTAGACCTATGCTTGATGCTACTGTCAAGATCAAGTATGTAAGATATATGTAGCACTATGTTTGATTGCTACTGTCAAGTGCATTGAAAGATTTGTAGACTGTATGCTACGTCAGATGCAGACTATGTAGATAGTGTGGCCTATTGTTGATGCTACTGTCAAGATGCTTATTATGAAAAGATATCTGTAGACCTTGTTGATGCTACTGTCAAGATGCACTATGTAGTTCTGTAGGCCTACTGTTGATGCTTACTGTTCAAGATGCAACTATGAAAAGATATCGTAGACCTATTGTTTTGAATGTTACTGTCAGATGGCATACCTATTTAAGCATATCTGTAGGCTACTGTTTGATGCTACTGTCAAGATGCATATTGTGAAAGATGATTCGTAAGCCTTAAATGTTTGATGGCTACATGTTCCAGATGCTAACTATTGTAGAATTATTGTTAGGTACTGTGGATGGTACTGTAAATGCTCTATGAAAAGGATATCTGTAGACCTATGTTTGCATGCTACTGTTCAAGTATGGCACTATTAAGATTTGTAGGCTACACTAGTTGAATGGCACTGCTGTCAAATATGCTCTATGAAAAGATATCTGTTAGACTTACTGTTGATGCTACTGTAAGATGCACAACTCTGAGACTAAGGTATGCTACTGTCAAGATGAACTATGTAGATATGTGACTACTGTTGATGCTTACTGTCAAGATGCACTATGAAAAGTATTCTGTAGACCTACTGTTGATGCTACTGTCAGATGCAACTAGTGAGATTTTAAGAGTTCTTGTTAGAGCTACTGTTGATGCAACTGTCAAGAATGCTACTACTGAAAGATATCTGTAGACCTATGTTGATGCTACTGTCAGATGGCAACTATATAGAATTCTTGTAGGGCCTACTGTTGATGCTATGTGTCAAGATGAGACTTATGAAAGTTATGTGTAGCATTAGCTGTTGATCTACGTTCAAGATGCACTATGAATAGATATCTGTGAGCCTATGTTGAGTGCGTACTTGTCAAGATGCGACTAGATAGATATCTGTGATTACTGTTGATGCTACTGTCAATGACACTATGAAAAGATATCTGTGAACCTATGTTGATGCTTCTGTCAAGATGCAAACGTATGAAGATGATTGTCTAGGCTACTCGTGATTTGGCATCGCTTATCTGTTAGATGCAATATGATAAGTATATCTGTAGGCCTACTGTTGATGCTATGTCAAGATACTTGAAAAAAGATATTGTAGACTGCTGATTAATGCTATCTTTGTCAGATGCAACTATGTAGATATTGTAGACCTATGTTGATTGCTACGGTCAAGATGACTAACTTTAAAGATATCTTGTTAGACACACTGTTGATGCTACTGTCAAGTGCAACTATGAAAGATATTGTTACATAGTTGATGCTGTCAAGATGAACTATGAAATATCTGTAGGCTAGTTGATCCGCTACTGTAAGATGCAACTACGTAAGTATTGTAACTACGTTGATGCTACTTCAAGATGCTATAAAAGATATCGTAGCCTACTGTTGATTCTGTAAGATGCACTATGAAAGATATCTTAGGCTATGTTGAATGCTACTGTCAAGATGCAACTATGAAAAGATATCTGTAGGCCTACTTGTATGATGCTAGACTGTCAAGATGCAACTTTGTAGATATCTGTACTGTTAATACAATGTCCACACGAAGGCATCATACTTATTTACATTTTCTCAGCCTTTTTTTAACAGTCCCCATATCTGTAAGTCAATTCAATTTCATGTACTTGTGGGCTTTATGCCAGAGTTTATTTCTTATTCCTTATTGAGATCACAATGATGTATTATATCTTGCCAATTGTATTTTCAATTTTTTTATATCTCTAGACTTTGTTAGCAATTAAAACAAGATAGTACGTACTAAGAAGGTGTATTTGTGCCCCGTGACTCTTGGGGCAGGCAGGGGATGACCTGATTGGTTGACCTGATTACTGCTTGGGCTGGAGGATTTACAATACAAGCACAAATAAAATATTATAAAGCCTCAAGAAAGGGCCTGTCACACAGGAGACGATCGTTGTGGGTCTTTGCCATTGCGTGGTGTGGTAGCCAGTTGTTGTTGTAGCCTTGCAGTCGTAGGTAGGCTACATGTATCATGTCTTATATCGTTTTTTCGCCGATCTTCCTTACGATGACCATTCTCGAGTTTGTCACGATCACAACGATCGCCTTCTGTGGGACAGCGCATTAGCCTGACTTAATGAGTTAGATTCGGTTTGTTAACCTAATCAGACTGGGGTGTTTGTGGTAAGTGTTCAGACTGGGGGGGAGGGGTGCGGCGGGGGGGGGCATGATGCCCCTAAGATTGGTCCGCCCGTCGGGCGTGCCCGCGGCCGAAATTTGCACGATGGTAGTGAGCCATGTAATCTCAAGACTGCGCTGTTTTTCCAAAATAATATGATTTTTTTATATGAATTAAATTATCTCAAATTATATGGCAATGAATTCAATACTTTTTGCTCTATATGTCAAAAATAATAGCTCCATAGTAATGCTAAATTTGTGTTATTCTATTATTCACTGTCCAAGTAAGTCATTCTAAAGAGTTTTGTACTAGAAAAAGCATTCTCGTTGTTTCAAACATTATTTTAATGTTATTTTTTGTTGTTATGAATTTCTTATAGTATTTCTTGGTTTTCGACTTTTTGTTTTTTCTTTTTTTTTTACTGCAAATCAATC
>CALNVZ010003429.1:1812867-1826161 GCA_940671915.1 Paracentrotus lividus
GCCTACTCTGTTTGACCATGTACCAATAATATGAAACAGGCACAGCTCTCAAGGTAAATTGCCATTTGGTCTAAACCCATTTGACTAATGTCCGTTTGTCTCTTCCGCATGGTCTAATTTCATTTTTTTCTATAACCATGTGTTGTCCAACATCCTTTTTGGTCTAGAATCTTTGCTTCTACCATTTTCATCTATATTCCCATTTCGTCTAATACCAAGTTCGGTATATTGTTCCATTTGGTCTATTACCACATGGTCACAAAAAATATTCATTTAGGCTATACAACGGAAATGCAATTAGACCATTTGGCTCTATAAGATAATTGGCAAATCTAGACGATATTGGTCTATAGGACAAACAGAGAATTTAGACCAAACTACTTTAGCAACCAAGTGGACATTAAACCACTCTCAAGCATGTCTGTATGCTGCGTATGAAATTACGCCATGTCTAAATAACCAGGGTGGTGTGCATCCCATTTCATTTCAGAAGGAATGCAACATTAGGTCGGCAAACGTTATCTATTTGAACCTTGATCAAATTGCTCTTCAGCCAATACGAGATTTGCAAGCATTTACACCGTAGACTGATAGTATAACTAGTTCCTGTCGAGAATGTAATTACACACAATCCTATCTGAGAGTCTTATTGAATGGAAAATGCCACCAGGTATCTCCCAAGGTACTACAACTTAGTGGTAGTATAGCAAAACAGTGCAGCGCAATTAAACAACGTCTCAGAGGGGGTATGACACCTGCAACTTATATACTGTATAAATATGTATGATGAGTGTAGATTAAAGAAATATTACTTACAAATATTCTTTTGTAGGACTTTTGTCAGGTGTTACATGATGAAAGTTAGGGCTTGCGATTTAGCTGGCATTTGGGTGACCAACAAGTTGGAGAATATTGTGGTATGATTATATGGGTGTGTAACGCATTATTTATCCCCCCTTCTGCTCGAATCCTGTTAGGCTTGTTCTTTTCAAGAAATATATTCTTTTCTGAACAAAAACGTGTGACTGACGAAAAATATGCAAACCAAGTGAGAGAAATGAGAAAACCAACAAAACACAGAAGAAATTTTAGTATATATCTCCAATACTCAAAACCAGGTTTTTATATAGTCACGAAAAGGAAGGAACTAAGATTAAGACTTTAAGCTCACTTTGACGCGCAGCGTTATTGGAACATAGCTATCATTATATAAATAGTTCTAGTACTGCAATAATTTTACCATCCTATAATAAAGGCCTAAACAGACGCTAAGCAGTGCATTTTTAAAAATTGTTAACATTTTACTGTACCAATGAGTACTGTGAAATGTACATTAATTTACTCTACCTTGGAATTTACATTTGACAACTATTGCAAGATCTAATATTAAACTATCAGGGGTACAAGTAACTATTTCGTGTCAATTCAAAACAGTTCTCATTGATACATTAGGTAGGGCACTGTAGTTCAAAATAAACACATCATAAATTAACTTATATTATGATCAGTACTATTAAAATCCTTAACATTTGATAGGGTGTCATTAAGTAATTGACTAATATAACATTCAAACTTACATTAAGGCGTCTCCATATTTTAACTCCCTAATCCTAATCTATTAAATATAATTAGAGGAAACAATATAATTTTAATTTTACTTCTCCTCTCTATTTCTTCTTTCTTTCATCTTCTTTATTTCTCATTCGTGTGTTCTATTTAAAATAATTCATTAGCTACAATAAAATTACACATAGTCATTAGTTCGCTAACAATTTTTTTCTTTGTCTTCTATGTACCTCCATCTCGTCCACACCTAATTAGTGATACTTCATACACTCAGTTAGTCTCTTTAAATGCGTTAATACTCTCTATAGAAAATTCTCAACATGATATTTCTCCTCATATTTGTCCTCTAATAGATTAAGAGAGGTGTAATGAAGGAAAAATCCTTGGAAGTTCACGCAATTGATGCATAAGATTGGCAGACTTATGATAACAGATATTAGCTTAGAGCCTAATGTTCTGATTGCATCTGTAGCAATGATTCTCAACTATGTAAAGACTATCTGCTAGAGACCTTACTGTTGCATGGCTAGAGCGTACAGAGATAGGCAACAGTGATTGAAAAGAGATATCTTGTGAAATTAGAACCCAATTGTGGGGAAATGGCTACTCCGGTTCAAGAGGCGTGGAATAATGTATCATAAGAGATGATCATGTTAGGACCTATAATGATTGATACTACATGCTCAAGCATGCGTATTATTGTATATAGCATTCTGTTACTAGACCTACTTGTCTGAGTGCTGTTTAACTGTTCAAGATGAACTTAAGCATATGTAGAACCTCGTGATTTTGTCTTGTAGATGGTCAACATTAAGAACTGTAGGACTACTTGAGTGGCTACTGTCAAGATTAGCAACTATGAAAAGATATCTAGGTATGAGTATCCTATCGGTTGACTGCTACACGTCAAGATGCTACTATGTAAAGAATAATATCTTGTAGGCCCTATGTTGAATTGCTAACTGTCCAGTTGCTATCATATGATAAGAATTGTAACCTTACTGGTATGAATGCCAACATAATCAATGCAGTGCAGAACTATGTAAAAGAATATCTTTTATGGTGGTCTTACTTGTTTGATGTTACTGTCCATGGAAGTGCTACTCATGATAGAGATTTTAAGTCATTTCCGTAGAAACACCTTCTGTTGATGCTACTGTCAATGTATGCTATTATATAATAGATAAATACTGAGTAGACAGCTTTATGTTGGATGACCTGTCAAGAACCTGCAACTTATCGAATAATAGACTATCTGACTAGACCATATGATGTTAGATGCATTACCTGTCAAAGAAATAACATATACTAAAATTATAAACGATTTCCTGATTAGACATCCTAATACTGCAGATAGAGTGCTACTGTCGAAATATGCCAACTATTTGAGAAAAGATATCTGTTTTTATTAAGTACCTACGTGCGTAGAATGCTACTTAGATCTTAAAGCAATGTGCAACTAATGAAAATAGATACTTTTGCCTGACTAGAGCTCATATAACACTGTAATGGTTGAAATGCTTACTGCATATGAATGCTACTTTCCTGTAGAAGATCATACGTGTAGGCCTATCTCAACATGGTTGATGCTACACTGTCAAGATGACGTTGAACTATGAAATAAGGACTCATGTTACTCGAATTCCTGATGTTTTGATGCCTAAACTTGTCAAGAACTCTGTCACACATAATTAGTAAAGAATATCATTTCAGGCACTATACTGTAGAATAGGCCTCACTAGTCAAGATAGCAAACTATGAAAGAAGTTATCTGTGCATAGTATCCTATCCTTGTTTGATTACCTTTACTGACGTCAAGTACTGCCACTATGAGAAAGATATCACCTTGGATTAAAACTTATGATTCATTAGTTGGAATATTTCTATTGTGATCTCTCAAAGATGCGCAATTACTATGAGAAAGACTTATCTAGTAGACTCTCAACTGTTGAAGCTACTGTCTAAGAGGATTAGCCACATACGAAAATATATGTCACCTCAAGACCCTCTCCTCTCGAATGCTATAACTGTCTAATAGCGAATGCAAACTATGACACATAGACATTCTTTACTCTCGTGTTAGACGCTTCTTTTAGTGTTGATTCATACTTGTCTAAGCATGCATAAAAGGACCTTCAACTACTCCATATAAAAGAATTCTGTAGGACCACGTGGTTGAATAGCTTTTACCTAGTCAAGAAATTGCTAATAGAAAAGTAATATCTGTAGATCCTAGCTGTCTCATAGACTTGACTTGTCAAGAAGTGCCAATACATATGTAAAGTGACCATATAGCTGGGTAGCGCATCTCCAGTAAATGTTTGAATGCCATACCAGGATCCAACGCTAGCCTAACCATAATCAAAACAATACTAGGTAGGAACCTTACTAGTTGATGTTTACAAGCAAAAGAGATGCAAAACTGATTCGAAAGAATTATTCTCAATAGACCTAGTGATATAATGCTAATTCTGTCTAAGAGGAGCAATCTATGGAGATTTAAGATTAATCTAACAGACCACCTAAGTACTGTTGACCTGCCTATCTTGTCAAGCAAAGAGATGCTGCAATCTACGGTAAAGGCATAGTCTGTTGGTAGCTCTCGTTAGATCGCATAGCTGTCAACGACTCTGGCTAACTATGAGAAAAAGAAATGTCTGTTGAACATAGACCAATCTGTTGAATAGCCTAGACTGATCACGATGCAGTAGCTATGAAAAGGAATAATTTATGATAGTGCCTTTAGATTGACGCTTACTTGATTCATAGTGTGAAACTATGAAAACAAGATATCTGATAGGTCCTATCCTTATTCGAATGCTACTCAACGAGAAGTGGAAGCGAAACGGTACATGCTAAGTGATAATCTGTACTGTTAAATACAACTGTCCACACAAAGGCATTCATACTTTGATTATAACATTTTACTCTAAGCTTCTTTTTTATTAACACAGATGTCACCTCACAAATTATCTGTAAGTCAATTGTGGCAATTCATGATTTACTGTGTAGGTGGAGTCACTTTATGCCAAGTAGTGAGGTATTTATCATCTTTCCATATCTTCCCTTATATAATTCGAAGGATATCACTGACATCTGTATGTATTATAATCATAATGCGCAATTGTATATAATGTTGGTTACTAATTTTTAATGAAACATAATCTCTAGACATTAGTCATGGCAGTAGCAATTGCTAAAAACAGTGATATAATAAGGCGTTCAATCTAAGAAGATAAGTTATTGTTGTCATTATTCGGTCCCACGTTTTGAACTCCTTCATTGGGGACAGGTATACAGTAGGAGGGCCTTATATGACCTACTGAGACGTTGTCGTGTTTGACGCTGAATTACTTGCCTTGAGCGCCTCTATGTTAATGTGATGATGTATTCTACAATGATTCAGCTAGAAGCAACTCAATAAAATAAGTAGTTAGATCTAAAGCCCTCAAGAAACAGGTGTTTCCCTCGTGTCACCACATGACGACGTTAACGATCGTTTTTGTGTATCTTTTGCCAATTGTGCTGGTCTGATATGACTGGTTTTAGCCGAGTTAGTTATTGATAAGGTGTCGTATGCCCTTAATGCTGTCGTAAGGGATAGGGCCTACATGTATCAGTCATATTATAACTCTTGTTTTTTCTCCGATTATCTCGCGTTATTATGAACCATTTCTCGAGTATAGTCGACGTATCATCATATATAGCACGATATCTTGGCCCCCATATCATGATGAGGAACATGTACCCATTTGCAAATGCACTGAACATCACTCATTGTCGTAAGTGCATCGTTGATTTAAGCCTACTGAATCAGACTGAGAGGGAGACTGGTTGGAGACGATAGCATAGTTCAAAAGACATGGGGGAGGAAAGTGAGAGACAAAAATCAAAGGAGTGGGTGCACAATATTAGATGGACCCCGCCCGTAAGATAGTTACTCAGGCTGCCGACACTGCCGGGAGTAACACTAAAATGGATAGATCGCCAAGGTGCGACTTGCCAGACGCAGAAAAATATAGTCTACCAGAAAGGATGTAGTGTGCCTATGTATAACCCACTACAGACTGCAGCATGTTAATTTCTTCTCTTCAGCAAGAATAAATATGTAAATGTTTTATTCTTTGAAAATGAAATTTAAAATTCATGCTAATTTATAGCATAGAATATTCAACTTTTGCTCTAAATATGAATCAAAATAAAAGCTCCATAGTGAATGCTAAAATTTTTGTGTGTATTAATTATTCACTTGTCATATAATAGCTATCTCCCTTAGTAATATCATATTGTACTAGAAAAAGCAATTTCTCGCTTTTCCAACAATTAATTTCTTAATGTTATTTTTTGTTGTTTATGAATTTCTTATGTATTTCTTGTTTTTTCGACTTTTGTTTTTCTTTTTTTATTTTCTTAACGCAAAATCATTGTTTATAGATATTACCATTCCAAAGCTTTATAATATGCATAAAATAAATTAGAATTTCAGACACAAATCGATAAAGTTCAATGATGCCAATAAGTCGAACTTAGTTCTTTTGCTAATTCGAGACATATAGGTTGATTAGTGCGATATAACGTCCCCTAATATCCTACTGCCATGACTCTTGTACACAAAAAATCTACATTTTTGAGCCAATTTTACTTTCCCGAGTTTATCACTTCATAGGCATATGAGCGGAAGCGGGGAAGAACGAACGAAACGCCAAAGGGTGTGGCAATTACTTCAAGTGCGGAATAATACAGGAGTCTGAGACGATGCAGATATGGGTAGCTGTTAAGTAAACAAACGAGTAAGACTGAGGTCGAGGGAAAAAACATATTTAGGCGCAATGCTTTGTGCAAAGTAGGCGCAAAGCATAGGGGTGTGAGATTTTGATGGATGTTTGCGTATACAGTGTAGCATGTGGAAGAGTATATTTTGTTAAAGGGTATCAAGTCATACTGTATCAGGCAGCTTGACAAATTAGAGTGTTGATCAGAAGGTATTGCAATGGGGTGACCATAAGGCCTTAGATGCTAGAAAGTCTGACAAGTAAGTGTATGTATGTCTGTGGTAGAGAAACGCTTATAGAGAAGGTGTGCGTACAGCAGTTCCGATAATGTTTTTATACGAGGCATCACTGTTTCTGGTGTTTGCAGGGTAAAAGCAGGAAGTTGAAGTATGTCTGCATATGGTGTGTAGATTAACATAGGGCACTGGGTGGGAAAGTGATTTCACAGAAAAAAAAAATATTGGGTTGATGTGGGATCGTCGTATAGGGATTATATGAAGTGGGGGCTGATTAAGAAAAATAGGTAGTATGCTTTGTAAGACATAATATGTAACAATATTATCCTGTCTTGGTTGGGTGCATGGTTGTGCGTTTAGGAGTGGAGCAGAAAGGTGATCGTGGGGCGACGATGGTGGAGAGGGGCGATCATGCACAGGGGAGGGTGATCGTGATACAGAGAGAGGATGAGGGGGAGTCCAGAGGGTGAGTGGTCACATTGTACGGGGATAAGTGTGCCCAGCAAATGGCATGGGCGGTAACTCGAGGGTGTTGGTGGAGTGATTGAAGTTGATTGGTCACATCGTTCACTATAGTGTTCGAGGTTGTTTTCGAATTTTGTGTGGTTAGGTCTGGTCTTTGCAGGTAAGGGGTTCCTTATTTTATATCTGATATTTCCCCAGTTTGATGTTAACCTACGTTGTTGACTTCTCCCATTTGTTCATTTGGGTCAGGTGCGTACCCACTCCTAAGAAGTCTTGGCGCCGCCACTCTATATGTTGTTTGTGCGTGTATCTCTTTGGTGATTTGTCCTTCTATTCGTTGTCCTCCTTCCTTCCTTAACAATATCGATCCACCGGTCGTGCGTTTGGTTTATTTAGTCGCCGGCCGTATGTCTTTCCTTGATTTTCTGAGTTCGTCTTCTCTAGCCCGTCTGAATCGTTATGATATCCTAGTGTTCCTTAGGGGAAACTACACTTTCCCTCTTGCTACAAAAGCTATAACATTACAGACTGTACTGATGATATCAACATCAAGTTTTGACTTGGAATTTTTTGTTGATCTGACTGAGAGTTAGAAGGACATTAGTCTTCCTGCATGATTCTCAGCACATGATTTATTCTCTTAATTGCTTCTTCATTTTGGTCAAGTACATGTACATGTACAATTCCTCATGTGGGCAGTTGTGTTATTGTAACCTCAGTTATAGTGAAATGACATGTGCCTACATGTATATGTGTGATGAATAATATAGATATATTGACTGCTTTGAGGGACATGGTCGTTTCTAGACTTCTCAAGGGAATCTCCGCATCTGCTATAACCCAAGACCGCAGGTCGCGGGTTATGGCAGATTCGGAGATTCCCGAGAGCAGTCTAGAAACGACCATGTCCCGAAAATAAAAGCAGTCAATATATATTTTATATGCCGAATCTAAAAACAACAAACATGGTCTAATTTTGACCTAGAACTAAGTCTAAGTGAAGTCTACGATCTAGATTCTAAAATAGGCCTAACGTTAGATCTAGACTAGCCTAGAGTCATGAAAGTTAAATCAGTTCGAGCCTCTGGCTCTGCAGGCCACAATGCATGCTCACCACATATGCACAGGCAACACATTTGCATTCTACTTAACTAACTGCAAAATGCCGAGGAAGCAGGCCCTCCAGATTAACCTTTAAATCGCTTGTTTAGATCAACATCTTCATTGGAATTCAGGCTTAACGCTCAACTAGAAATCTGGGATCCGTTCTAGCGCGACGAAAGAATTTGTCTACGCTGCGTGCACGCGCGTTGACGCACAAGCAGCGGAGTTGTCTAAAATTATCGACCAAATCGCGCCGCAAATTATGGTATCTGAAATAAAGCGCATGCGCAGCAGCCTTGCACGTAAACAAATGGGCATCGCACTATGCCCATGGGCAAAAAGTACTGTAAAAATGTTCTATTGACCGGTAAAACCGGGAAAATGTCTATGGCGGCCATAGGTCAGACTATGACTGCACTTTCAACCAATCAGAAGACAGGATTATTAAAGATTCTTAAAATGAGGTATATAAAAGCTTCTACTTGAAACCAAAATGTGATGATAGTTGATCCACCGTGCTGTACATGAATTCACAATTAATCTGTAAATGAGTGAATTGCACTTGATGTTTTATACATTATTTCACATGCAATTTACATGTGCAATGTAGTTTGAGATAATGTACTTAGTAATTACTATTCTCTTCCTACATTAACATAATTACATCATACTTGCCAACTGTCCCTATTTAGTAGGGACAGTCCCTACTTTGGGGGAAAAGAAGGAGCATTTATCACCATTTACAACCCTTTGTCCCTATTTTTTGAAAAATCTGTGCACAGTAATCTATAGGAAATACAGAATTGTCCCTATTTTTAAAATTTGTATTCCCACTTTGTCCCTATATTTGGACTCACAATGTTGGCAGGTATGTTACATGTGTTAGACAATCATTTGCATTCAAAGTTTATTATCATTGCACAAATAACCTTGTAATCTGTGTTGCTGTAATTCTACACATCTAGGGTGATTAATTGTGATGATGTTAGATGTGCAGTAATTAAGGTGTATTAATATTCATTTGTAACATAGTCTTTAATCATGATCAATGTAGAAACATAGGTATCACAACATTCCTCTGGACAATTACCCCCCTGGACAACTACCTCCAGAAATGGGTTAGGGTTAGGTGTTAAGGGGTAATGTTTATGGCAGGGGGTAGTTGTGCTAGAATTTAAACAAAGACCACATAATGTTCTGTTGGTTGTTTTTTTTTCAATGAGAGCACTCTTTCAGGATAGCAGACAGGTGGTCCCTGAAGCAGGATCTTCTGCATACTTGAAATATACATGTCATTTTAAAATTAATTTGCAGCCTGTTGGTGTAGAGTGCTTCATTTAATAGAATAATAGTTGATAGTATTATTTAGTTTGTTTCATGGCTTAACTCTTATTGATTTCTGTTTTCCTCATTTAATTTATGCATCCATTTGATCAACTCCTCTCATTTGTGGTAAGAAAATACATTAAGTGTAACTGATTCACATTAAGTGATTCCTGGTTTTTAGTGCATTATTAATTGGATTTATTGAATATCTTATCTTGTAGATATCTTACTGGTAGAATCATGTGTATACCATGTGTTTGCTTAAATTGCTTAACTATCTTGAGAGATATTAGAGCTTTGTTTTGGTGTTAGTTTGAAGTTTTCTCCTAGAACTTCAAAATGCTATCTGAAGAGGATTGCCTTCTTATGGGTGGTGTTGTTGAATATCATGGATTGTATTGACAGCTGCATAGTCTGTGTGTTCTACCTTTTGTCCGCAATCTTTATCTTGTGCAAATGAATGTATGATTTTCCTCTCCAGTTATACTCTAACATTTAACATAATCTATTCTTAGCAAACCAGGAAATTTTGAATCTGAACGGGTACTCTATCTGAGTGGAATAATTTTTCATCTATACACCTGTACTTGCAATTGTCACCTTTATGGCTACTTCATCCATGCTGTCATTGTATGAATATTGCATTGATTCTCTATTGCAGCTTTGTCGTCAGTCATAGCATTTACATTCATTTGTATTCATTCTGTCTCTTCTTCTTTGTCAAATTGGCAAACAGTCATGTTCCAATAACTTCCTATGATTGTTGCTTGATTAGAAGCTTTTACAATGCAAAATAGCTGAGTTGGCTGTCATTAAACTAATTACTGTCTGATGTTCATGCATTGTCCCATACAATGTTTTAAAAAAAATTCAAGTTTGAGTTTTATTATAAGAACAAATTACACAAATATACAACACAAAACATTTATTTTTATCAAATAAAAAAAAGTGTAAATGAAGAAAGAGCATTTTACCATTGAGCTTGTGGTAATGTAAATGCTCAGGGCAATTTTTCAGAAGTAATGGACATTTTTTGTAGGATTGCAATAACAAATAAAGTTATCTCAGCCATTGTATAATTAAGCCCGTAATTATCACAATCCATTTGCATTCATTACAGGTAATTTTGTAACAGAATATGTACATTGTATAATATACATGTATGAACACAAAAAATCTTTATAGAAGCATTACAGGACTCATTTCAAAGTCATTCCAAATCAATACTTTTTAAATGTTATTTTCTCTGATCAGTTCATGGACTGTCACACCCTACTGCTGCTGCCGGCTCTGCTATGGTTACCCCTCTCTCCAATCACAACTCATCTCTCATGGAACAATACCTTCTGCTACAACAACAATAACAACAACTCCTACAACAACAACAACAACTTGAACAACAATTCCCATCATCAGGACCCAATCAGCTCAGCCAACAACTGAATAACCCTGCTGTATCAAAACAAGTGTAAGTTCAGAGTAGACTTGTATTTTCATTTGGATTCACAATTATTATTTACATGTCCTACGGCTAGCTACCTAGACTTACAGGCCCTATTGTGCTATGAAGACTGAGTTTGTATTCGTTGCAAGTTCGTGCAAAGCTATTGTGCGATCCTTTTGTCTGATGTGGATCGCACAATAGCCTTGCAGGAACTTGCGATGAATACAAACTCCGTCTTCATAGCAGAATATGGGCCATGTAGGGTTTAATATGAACCCTCAAAAAGTTCACTCTGTAATCTCTACCTATTCAAATGGGTCCAGTGCTCGTCATAGACCAAAACCAAAATCCATGCACTCTAAACAAAATAGTGTATTACTGTTGAGCCAGGAGCTAATAAGGTTTACATACATGTCTACAATTATTTGTATACTAGTGCATTTCTGTCTAATTACATCAGCATGCTTTCTGTTAAAACTAATGAAAATGGTTTTGACCAAAAATACCCAGAATTCAATTGTTTGCTTTATTTGTGTGTTCATTTCTTTTAGAGCGGCACAGTTTAGAGGAGAAAGCTCCATCAAGAATTTTGTTGGTGACAGCAATCTTAGTCCGAGGTCACAAGCCAATGCTCCTAGCTACAGGGAACAACTTCTTTATTCAGGTTAAAAAAAAAGATGTACACTGTGTAAAAAAAAAAAAACTAAACCATTTTTAAGGGGCCTATATTCCAAGCTCATTTGTTTTGGCTGTTTATATGTAACATATAATTAAAGGCAAACTCTCCACCTTTCCAGCCTGTACGGCTGCCAAATAAGACCGTAAGACCAGTCTTGGTGTCCAGCTGATAGTGGAGCTTCTTGCGTTTGTCATGAGATCTACCTACTTCCTATACGACAATATCTTCTACAAACAGACCGAAGGCGCTGCCATGGGTAGTCCTGTTTCAGCAGTGATGGCTAATCTCTACGTTCCTGGTCATAGACAAGTCTTGTACAGATCGCCTGTTGCAGTACTTGAACAACCATCCATCAAATTCACATCTGAGAGCGAGGAAGACGGGAGCATCCTGTACACCACAATTCATAGGAAGGCCACACACACCGACCAATACCTTGCCTTCAAATTGCATCACCCCTTTCAGTAAAAAGTGGAGTGGTCAAATGCCTCATGGACAGAGCCGACAGGAATGTTTCCAATCCATCAGATATCGCCTCTGAGAAACGGCATGTTAAGTTTGTTCTGATCGTCAGTGGGTATCCTCAGACCTTCATAAACCGAACTCTTCGCCCACGCATGCAAATGATACAAAACAAGGAGTTCAAGAGGGCTGTTGTTCTCAGGGAGATAGACAGAGACGGTGAATAGAAAGAGAGAGAGAGAAAACAGAGAAGAGAGAATAGACCGAGGCAGAACCGAAAAGACGAGCCTATGTGCAGCTCAACGATCCACTAGAGAAAGCCGCGCAACAAAGAGCATAGAGATAGACAGGAGACTGGTGAAGAGGAGAGTAGAAGAGAAAGAGAGTGCAGAAACGAAACGAGAGGTTATGTCGAAACAGATCCTTTGAATGAGGCATGAAGAGCAAGCTAGATGACAGAGTACGGTGAAGAAAGAAAGGCAAGCAGAGAAAGGAGGAGGCCAGAAACCGAAAAGAGAGTATGTCAGAAACAGATCACTAATTGAGGCAGAAGAGAGCAAGAGATAGACAGAGACGTGAAAGAAAGGAGGAAGAAGAGAGAAAGAGAGGCAGAAACCGAAAAGAGAGTATGTCAGAAACAGATCACTAAATGAGGCAGAAAATGAGCAGAGATAGACAGAGAACGGTTGAAAAGAAGGAAGAGAGAGAAAGAGAAAGAGAGGCGAGAACCGAAAAGAGAGTATGTCAGAAACAGATCACTAGAAAGGCAGAAGAGAAGACAGATTAGACAGAGACGGGAAAGAAGAGAGAGAGAAAGATAGAAAGAGGGGCAGAAAACCGAGAGAGTATGCAGAAACGAATCTAGAATGAGCAGAAAGAGCAGAGATAGACAGAGACAGATAGGAAGAGAGAGAGAAAGAGAAAGAGGGCAGAACGAAAAGAGAGTATGTCAGAAACAGATCACGAGAATGAGGCAGAAAGAGCAAGAGATAGACAGAGACGTGAAGAAGAGAGAGAGAAGAGAAGAGAGAGGCAGAAACCGAAAAGAGAGTATGTCAGAAAACAGATCACTAGATGAGGCAGAGGCAAGAGATAGACAAACGTGTGAAAGAGAGTAGAGAGATAGAGAAAGAGAGGCAAGAACGAAAGAGGTATGTTCAGAAACAGATCACTAGAATGAGGCAGAAATGAAGCAAAGAGATAGACATGAAGACGGTGAAAGAGAGAGGAGAGCGTACGA
>CALNVZ010003429.1:1840707-1859760 GCA_940671915.1 Paracentrotus lividus
CTTTAGCCGTTGTGTTTAACAGTGTACACGTTGTCAATGGTATTTAGTAGATTATGATGGTCATGATGGTATACCGTAGTCATTTTTCATTACTTTTTGCGATGGATGGAATCGAAAGCTTTCTTGACATCGACAATGTCAGCACTGCAGGCAGGTTGTTCAGTTTTACCTCTTCATTAATTGATCCAGGATTTGAGCAACCGCGGTTCTACCTATAAATCCGTTCTATTTGATTCTCAGCTCGGGACCAATAGCTTCCCTTATCCGACTGGGTGTCATGAGCAATTAAATAACCCTGGATTTGATGCATGTCATGCTGATTCCTCTGTAGTAACTCCTCTAACATTATTGTCTAAAAAAGAAGAAGACAACTTAGGCAGGTTCTACAAGAAAACTTAATGCAGAAAGGAAGTAGATCAGTGTTGCACAAAATCTCTCCGTGATTTCAGAAATTGTTGGTAATATAACATCATTCATGAAACTATTCTTCTGCAAAGCAAACCAGCATACAGAGCCATGACCAAAGGCTTTTTTTTCTTCAATTAATTAATTTATTTTTTTGAAAGGGTCTGTTCGAGTCGCGGAGAGTAAATGAAACTCGCGTAAGACAAGCACCAGTCAACTTCCATCTAATTCAATCTACATCTCAATATTCTACATTAATATAACTGAGCCATACGAACAAAAACTCGTCAAATTGTTAGTGATAGGCCTGGCAAATTTACATCCCAGCTCAACGGCAATGATCGTCCCATGCCTTGGGTGGATATGACGGACTAGCTAGTTCATTAAGCAATGTATGGACATGCTTCGTTGTATGAACATGCATCAGCCTCAGAAATTTAATGTTCGTTGGCGTCAAGCTCCTGGAGCTTCTTGAGAAAAATGGATCCCCACCTTGCATAATTTCAAAATAATAATTTTCATAACCAAGAACACATCGTTAACCCATGTGAAGTATATAGACGTATATCGATATCATCCATCCGTTCGGTGAGATGTAGATCACGATACACTTTATGACACGTACGGTGAGGTAGATAGCGTAGGCCTATTTTCTGGAGCTGTGCCTCTATTATTTCCTGCAAGTTAATGGTATCCTGGAAGAAGCTCTTATATCTCTCTTAGAGATCATTCAGTGCAGCCTTGTCATCAAGGAGCCAGTGTGCGTAGATGGAGTCACTGTCAAGATCTACACCGACATGACCGGGGAAGGGTAAACATCTTCAAAAACATGTATGTATTTGGGCAGTGCTTGCTTAATCACAGCAGCTAGAACTTGATTGTTGATAGCGCCTTTTTATCATGTTTACACCACTGTCTTGGAGAACCTTCCTTTCGTGAAATCAGAAAGTGATTCTTAAACCAGATCACCAGACGATGTAGCTCTAATTCACCCTTTTCCCCATAACTCATAATTATCTTTGTGCTAGCAGAACTATATGTTTTCAGAGCTACAGCAAAAGTTTAAGGTAACGTTTTCATATCCACTACGCTTTGTTTGCTGTAAAATTGTCATAGAACGCTTGTTTTAACTTATTGGACTTAGGGATGTCGTCCATGTTAGTTAAACTTTAAAAACTTTTTTACATAGGCTACTTGGAGAAAAAGCTGGTAAATGAACGGGTTGCTTGTACATTGAAGATTGAGGAAGCCAATTCAACTTCTTCCTGACAATTTTTATTTTCTCTTGATTTACTCTATCAATGCCTGTTAAAAGGATCTAATCCAAACTAATTGAAAATTTCAACACCCCCCCCCAAAAAAAAAAAACAACAACAACAACAAACAAACAAAACAGAACAAAACAAAAAACCCCGCAACTCATTATGTTGAATGGAAACCAAATATATCTGATCAAATATCTCTTTGAATTAAAGGAAGACAACATTTTACATTTCCTGGAAAACTGTAAAATTAATTTGCATGAAAAATATATGAAAATAAATTATACAGACCGCAATTAAAATTGATAGAGAGAAAACAAAAGGAGAGGGAGAGGGGAGGATAGAGTAAGAGGGGTTAATAGAGAAGTGTAAAGGGAGTGATAGGAGAGAGATAAAGAGAAGGAGAGAGAGACAGAGAGAGGTGGATAAGAGAGGAAAGATAAAGAGAGGAAAAGGGAAGGAGACTGGAGAAATTTGTGACAAAGAGAGGGATTGAAAGTCGGTGAAGGACTTGTAACGCAAAAACTAAGTACTTTGAGACGACGTAAAAGGAGAGAGAGAGGGTGAAGAGGAGTGTGGTGTGTGTGTGTGTGTGTGTGTGTGGTGTGTGTGTGCGTGGGTGAGGGTGTGTGTGCGTGGGTGAGGGTGTGTGTGTGAGTGTGGGTAAGTGGGTGGGTGAGTGTGGGGTCATATGATTGGGAGACAATAGTGGGGACAAGGGGATAATGAGAATGTTTTGTAAGATTATAACGAGTTCGGTATTAATCCCATACAACACGTGTATTATGAATGGCTCGGAAATATTACCCTCAAAAACTCTCTTTTTTTGACCGATTTTCCTTAAAACCGTGTTACTTAAATGGCCTTAAAATAGGGTAAAAATACATATAACTTATAAAACCAAATATGTTCCAGAAAGCGGAGGACTTGCTAAAGACGTTGGCACAGTTTCAGAGCAATCGGGTATTCTAAACATAATCTAAACAAAACTTCAAAATTTGAAACCGAAAACTAGTCAAAAAACAGACAAATTGGTCGCAAGTCGACGACGTCGCTCCGCGATGTTAACGTCGCTGTCATCGATCTCAGGGACGAAAATGCCAGGAAAACTCATTGTGGTGCATCGTTTACTATCGGTTAATCAAATTAAAAAAATAAAATAAAAAATGAAGCCCTAAAAATATGTTGGGGACACGTTTTGTGTGATAGTGTCAAGTGCACCTCCCTGTACATTGTCTCAAAAGTGACTTCCGGTAGTGACGTCACAAAATGTGTGATTTGGGCGGGAAGGCCACAGCTCAGACCCGGCAGCAATTCATTTTTGTGAGGCCCAGGGTCCATCCCAACCCCCTATGGGGTCAGTTGTTCCGGCGCTTTTCACATGAATAAATCTTCTGGGATGCCGGACTAATAAAGGAGATGCAGTCATATTTGTCTTGTTTCTTATAAATATTAAAACCCTAAAAACCTTGCATGTTGCAGACAGTACCATGCATCATGCACATTTATTTGTTTGTTATTTTACGTCTGCATGTATTACTGCTACACAGTGTGTGAAATGATTTAGATGTGTAATGTTGATGATATTCATTCTGAATGCTGGAATGAAATCTAACAAGAATGTAAGTAGTCTAAGGTATAGTAAAAGTACACCATGCTAGCAGGTTGTCTATGTGGGTGGTCTACGATAGACTGGTGTATAGGAGCTATTGTCTTTACAGTATACTTTATGTTGCGACAATCAATGTTGCAAAAATGTTGCGTAGTTGAAGCAAAAGGATTTTGTGTTCTGTATTCAAGTATTGTGCTTAATATACATGCATGTATTTTATTTTCCTATTTTATCTTGCATGCTTCCTAAAACATTAAATACCTGTATAGGAAAGAGGTGATAGCACGAATAGATCTCAAATTAGAGGTTCTTGTAGGCATTCTCTTGCACCTGAACAAAATGACAATGATCACCAGAAAACTCCACGCAAGAGGCCGTCCAGAAACCAAGAAGGGAAAAAGAGTAGGTCACGCAGACCTAAGAAAACCCAACCCGATGATGAGGATGGTGAAATATCCCCTGATAAAAGTATTCCGGAAGAAGATAGGGAAAAAGGGAAAAAGTCTCGTAGACCACATAAGGGGGCTTTACCAGATGATGATGAGGATGGTGAAATATCCCCAGTTTAAAGTATTCCGGAAGAAGATGGAGAGAAAAGGAAAAGGGGGGACCTTCAGAACGTGATGAAGAAACACCTCAGGTAAAAGAAAGAAATGGTGACAAGGTTTCATCTAGAAAACCTGACAAACATCAGCCCCGCCTTAAGCAAGGGGATGAACCTCTCAATGACATCTACTCATATGCTGGACCCACTGGTACATCTGGCTCAGAAAGAGCCCGGATCTTCCCTCCCAAAGATATCCCCCGTGAACATGCTGAACTTGATCCTCTTGATAAGTTACGCAATCCAGCGACAATCCCTGAGAAGTCTAATCATCCTAGGGTAATACCTGATGTAAATGCAAGGCTAAGTCCTATGGAGAAGTTACGCACACATTACCCAGAAGAACCACAGCAGGGAACAGTAAGATCTACACTGATTCTCATCTCATGTTTGTAACAATAATAACAAGTGGATACACATACTAAACAACTTAATAGCACTACTGATTTCTAGTAATATTATAGAGCTGATTTGTGGTACGTTAAAGAGGAGCTACTGAGATCAAGAAGATAATTGAGGGATTCCATGGTACTTGCTCTGGCAAGAATTGTTTGTAAATTCCATACACTCTAGCTCACATCACTCCTAGGGGGTGTTTCACAAAGAGTTAAGTAGACTTAAATCCCCAGTTGCGTGCGGTATATTACGCATCACCTCATTGGTCAGATCATGCCCAGGGGATATGCGCTATTGAGAAGTTTATCTATTAGATTGTGCGTTATAATACAGGATGCGCATAGAAGTTCAGAGCAACTTTAAGTCTTCTTAACTCTTTGTGAAACACCCCCCAGGAATCGACACTATATTCTGTCCTATACCTACATGTAACCCTAAACCCAACACACAACCCTATTGAAACCGTAACCCTACACTGTAGACCAAGTGAAGCCTGGAGCTGTTGTCAATGCTGATAGAGTGTGTCATCATCATTACATTAATTTCAGATTGTCTCCTAAATATCTTCACTGGCTTTCATGGCACACATAGAGAAGATTTTAGTTGGCATACTTGTAATTTCCAAATTATCTCCATGACCATATTAATAGCCCACTGTGCACTGTACATGTATTTCCAACTGTGCACATGTAATAGAGTTGTAGCATAGAGCTGTATAAATAATGCTGATGTGACATTTAACCAACAAGTAGATACCACATGTAACTAATGTTGATATATAGCTGACTGATGTGGAAATTAATTTAGAGAAAGCAGCAGCCAACGATAATCTCACATTTAAACTCACCATTTATAGTTGGTACTAACAATTAGAGATTAATAATATTAGGTATACTTATACCACCATATCATTTGCGCAAAGTGTTCAAGGTGCTATGCTATGCATGGGAAAACGTATCCTCTTACAGGTATGATATATTGATATAATAGAGTAAATAAAATACTTATTTAAAAAAAAAAAAAACAGACTAAAAATGAAAACAAAGTAGGAAATTTACTTCAATTTATGCAAAAACCTAAACATGAGTGTACATGAATCTAAAAACATTAATGTTGATTCCTAGTTGTGTGAATGTGAAACACTTACCATGAACTAACAATACACAACTGACTCTAACTTTGATACATTGATTCTATTCATGAATGGTAAGTGCTCTGCCTATCCTGGAACAAATCCTCACACAATGTGAGACCAATTAAAATCAATGTGAAGACAGTTTAATAGCATTCCTCTATCTGTGTTGCAGAATGTTCATTGAACAACTTTCAAATGTTTGTTTTAATGTGTAATATTCACTACTGAAATACTTGCTATCGAAATATACTTTTTTTTCCTCCCATAATTGGTCTTCTTTGCTGTCTGTTAGGTTTGTATTAGTTGATTTTACAGTCCGATGAGAACATAAAGACTATGTGTCTGTACATTACTCCATTAGGACCCTTCTAACTTTTAATACAGCAGACAATTCAGTGTGGACAACTCTCTGAAATATTATATGCTCAGTAGAACGTAGTATCATAGAGAACAGTTAGTGTATGTAGAATTACATGTAATGCCCCTTTTATGCGCTTTGTAGACAATATATAATAGACAAAATACAAGCTTATCAGCAGTAGTCCATATTTCAACTCTGTACCAACCTTAGTCGTGCTTTACTAGCTGCACTCTATCTTGTTTATTGCTTCTAGGGATCGCTGCTTGATGCAGGTCTCTTTCCAGAAACTAAAGGAGGTTTTGAAGCTGCTTATAAAAAGCAGCGTGTAAGTACTTGCACCACATGCACATTTGAGAGTGGTTTGAATACTGCACTACGAATGAGTTTTTTTTGTTGTGGTAAATAGATCAAAGTGTCACAAACCGGAGTCTACCTGTACATGTATATTGAACTGCCTGCCATAAATATGCTTGAGCTTGATCATGATATAAATAATTCATTGTTCTGTAATGCTGGTGCTAGACATTGTAAGCCTACTTTTTGTTTCGTGTATGATTTCTTGAGAAAGACATACATGTACACCAACAGTAATTGTTTGTTTTAAATCGTTACTTTCACAAGACTGCTTTGTGTATATCTTGTTCCAAAGTGTTTATTTAGGCCTGCAAGATATATCAAACTATATTTCCATAACTCCAATTGCTACTCATTCTTTAATTTTGATTTAGTAAGTGGTAATTGCTGCATTACTTACATGTTTCAAAGTTTCTGACAAGTTAATTGCATTTTGTTGCATTAATCTCAAATTTACTATTAAAGGAAAATAGATGCTTAAAGTTTTGGTGCATACATTGTACATGTACAATGTAGTTTGCACTTTGTGATTTTGTCAATAGACATTTCTAACATTATTAACTCTAGCCTTGATGAAATTCTCCTACATGTACTTACTTTTGCCTGTACACCTTGTAGGCATATTTAAAGTCAGTTTGATTTTTGTTATTTTTATATTAATTTGAATCTGAGTTCCATTTTCAAATTTCTTCTGTTTTTTTTTTTTTAATATTTGTTTCTCCGTCATTATAATATATTTGATTTATTCAAGGCACATTCTTGTATGATTTTTGTTACTTTAAGTCTGCAAAATAGAATGAAGTTGACCTTATATTTCAGATCTCATTCTTTAGGTCATTTTGTTTTAAGAATTTCACTTTGATGATATTTTTCCTTGGTGTTCCTTTATAACTTTTGTTGTGCACACCTTTGAGTTTCTTTGGAGAGGCACATTTTAACTGTGTTTGTTTGCGCCTTATTTTGCTTTGTGTGCTTTCCTTGTTGCACTTACAAGTAAGTCACATTGATTCCAAACTGACTCATTATTGGCCCATTGGGGTAATGTAATGTTTGGATCAGTCTGGTTGTAGTTTTTGTGGGTGTGATTGTGGTGCCTCACACACTATGTAATTTGAGAGTAGTGTCATCTGTATATTAATGGGAATTTACTCTGCTCATCCTGCTTCTGTAGTACTTGGTGGACTGGTTACGAGAGATTGATCCTGATCTAGTAGTGTATGCAGCACCCCTAGCTGATAATGGGTACAAGACATGGAACACCATCAGACGATTAAAGCGTAATACTCTTCTTGATTTGTGTCCTGACATCAAACATGGTCATGTTGAGGCTATCATGCATGAAGTCAATCATGGACAGACTCCTGGATCTAAGGTACAAACATCTCAATAACTTAATATTTCCCTTGTCAATCGTGGACAGACTCCTCGATCTAAGGTACATGTACAAACATCTTAACTTTTATTACCATTGTCAATCGTGGACAGACTCCTCGATCTACATTGTAAGATACAAACATCTTACTAACTTAATATTTCCCTTGTCAATCGTGGACAGACTCCTCGATCTAAGGTACATGTACAAACATCTTAATGACTTAATATTTCCATTGTCAAAACATTTATTCATTTATTATTTTATTCATTTATTTATTTATTTATTTATTTATTTATTTTTTTTTTTTTGGGGGGGAGGGTTAAGTAAACTGTAGAATATTAGAAAGTTGAAGTAATAAGACATTGTTTTACCCCAATACTGCCATCATGCGACTCTCAGATGCCTCAAGCTAGATCACCAGGGCCCATATTCATAAAACCCTCATAAGTCAGTTGCCAACTAGGCCTTAGCTGAAAGATAAATCCCCTTCTTTCAAACTAGCTATCAAGTAACTTTCTCATTTGATATAAAGGCAACAACACAATAGATCATAATTTGCATGAGTAACTACAGCCATGCTGCAGGTGTTCAATTATTCTATAGTCACTCAGATGACCAAAACATATGAACTGCACTAGAAATATGCACCCCCCCCCTCCCACACACAGACACACAAACACAATACATTGCAATGTCTTTGTTCATGCAGACTATCCTGCATAAATAATGAGGGTTTGTCTAGCAACATGTTTGCTCCCATTAATTACCCATTCATTCATAATTATCTTCAGTGGTCCATCCATATCAGGTAGGGGGGGGGGGGGGGGGGGGAAGCAAGCATTGGACATTGGACTTCCGCTTTTCTATTTATTTTTCCTTTGTCAAATTTCAGATTTTTGGATTTTGTTTGCTTCTCAGATAATATTTTTGGCGAAAGAAATGTGTTTTCACAACCTATATCTTTGAAAAAGTTCTTCATCGTTATATAACTCCAGTACATTTCTCCTATCCCTGAAGATTCTTTCCCTTCTTAACCCTCTACGTAGCTCTTCTAGCTCCAAAACCCTTCTCGCCATCATTAAATCATGGAAAGTCCAAAGTCAACAAGTAGCATACACCTAAATTGTTATTCACAAAACCTTACTAAGAACCCCAATAAGTAGTTGATATTCCAGATTGGTCATATGCATAACAACAGTGAAACATACAATAAAAGAATGTGAATATAATATATTGAATACAGATACATAGAATAGAGACATCTGTTTTAGTCGTATGCAATGTGCAGTCTTGAGCAGTCAGCCCACCAAACTTTTCCACATATATAGGTTTTGTCTTGCTAGTCTCATCCTTCAGACCTCATGACATAATCAGGTTAACTTACCATAAATTATCATTGATTTTGAAAAATGTGATATCTTGTGATATCTTAGAAAATAAAAATATTGAAATACAAATTTAGTGGATTGTTCATTTGACATTATAAATAAACTAACATAAAAACTGAAAATCTCGCAAATATCGGTTTAGAAACTCAAATTTGAGGGTAAAAAAAGTTACATCATAAAACGCTGTAGGTGCTCATGATCAACTATATCTTTTTGAAGGAAATTGTGTGACAACTAAGGCAATTAAGGTTTTGTGAATAACAATTTTAAGTTGTTAACTAGAGCCGGTTGACAGCTTTGAAGGAATGTATCTGGCAACAATAGAATCATGAATGTTGTCACCATCTACATTTTTCAACTGGAGCTTCTTTTATTGATATTTGTGGAGAGTGAATAAACTTATACCAAGCATGTGAAGGAAAATACCTATATACTAATGAGCTTGTATACATTGACACACCAGAAAAACTTATGAGGGTTTTGTGAATAACAAATTTGACTTAGTGTGGAACTTCGGTCAATTTAGTTGCTAACTAGGCTTATGAGGGTTTTATGAATACGGCCCCAGATAGCTTAGAGGAACAGGAGCTTGATATCGCAGACATTGAATCAGTAAGCACAACATGCTGGTTGATTGTTATGTGTTTCTTCTATTGTATTATGTGTACAACATAGATGATGACATGTACGTGCATGTTGTTACTTTTTTTTTTTTCCCTTTACTCATTTGTAGGCCTACATGTATATGTGCTTTTGTATCAGGGCCTTTTAGTTAGCTTTGCCCTTATTGCTATGTAAAGTATGCTCAGTATTTAAAGATACTTTCCAACACCTTGTTAAAAATGTATAACCCAGTTTTATTTCAACTGGACCATGGATTACCTTCTACAATGCCCTCTTCTCCCCTACCCCTGCTCCCATACTGATCTTACTACTCTTTCGCCTAATGGGATCGCCTGCGTTCAGTACTTAATGAGTAGAGTCTAATTCAGAGTTGGATTCCTTGAATAATAAATATATACAATACATACTATGATCTTTAAAATGTAATCAGGTATAATTACAAATCAAACAGAAGAATAGGCAACGCTCAACATTAGCATGTGCCCCGTTGCCCGGGGCAACCAGATTTGACCCTCGGGCAACCAAATTTGGAAGAAATGATCAAAGTAGTTGCCCGAACTGGGCAACCACATTTTTCTGCGAGACTAATGTAAGGGCTTGCATGACGGACTAAATATGTTGGGCTATTGACCCTGTAAATTATCTTACATTAGGAGTTCATTGTAAATCACATTTTATGCAAAGTTTTTTACATAAAAATCCGATCTTCATTGTTGTCATTGTTTTTGTTTTTTGGCAGGGCAACCAGATTTTTCATTCGGGCAACCATTTTGGATGAAAATCAAAAATTTGGTTGCCCTGCAGGGCAACTCCCAAAAAATATTAGTGTTGAGCGTTGGAATAGGAGAAGGACTCGAGAAGAAGAAGAAGAAGATTTCCACTGGACAAAAATCATCCTTTGACAGGGAAATATACAGATGCAGTACTCATCTGAAAGGGGGACGGGGGTGGAAGGGTAGAAAAAATGCCATAGGGGGGCAAACATAATTTTCATGTATTCTCAAATTGTAATTGTTTGGTTTATTCTGACTTTATGAGAAAAACAAGGGTCAAGCTACTTGTAAGATTACGGTGTATTCCTCTTCCATGTAGGCAGCTCCCAATGAGTGCCAATACTAGATATTTGTTCCTACTTTGATGGATTTGTAAACATGCCTAAAGGGATATGAATCTCACTTGTCAGGAATTGACCTTAGCAATGCATGACAGATCATAATATGTACAATGTACATTTACAATGTACCCCCATCATGGGGAACTTAGAACTTCCACTTTCCAACTTTTAATGTCCCTGTATCAGAACATGTTTGGCCATCAATTCATTTTCAAATTCCATAGATATAAAAGAGGACTTTGATCTTGCAGTTACGCGCTTCATAAAATACTTGATTATTACTTCAAGAAAATCTCTGTAGTCTTACAATGAATCCAGCTTTTGTAATGGTTAATGTTTTTAGCTGCAATGTTAATTCATTGTTTAAAAGGTCCTTAAAATGCTTTTCTAATTCATCATTAGTATTAGTACAACACTTTGTAGAAGTAAATTCGTTATTCAGAGAACTGATAATTTACTGAAAAAACATGTCATGAGTTTCGGATGAAAAAATTCTAATTATTTACGTGGTTAGTTGCTATATGTTCATTATTTTGTCTTTTATAGCAATTAATGATTAATTTTTCTTAATACATGTATGCTCTCCCCCCCATTGTAGTCTAAAACAAGGCCAGCCCCAATAAGAAGGAAAGAGAAACCAAGACCAGTAAGATACATTGTGTGCCAGTTTGAACCCCTCACCCCTTCAAGATAGTCCGTTCCTTGTTTTCAAGAAGACAATTTGTTATTTTTATTCCCTCTCTACCCTCAAATCACTCCTTGTACACTGTTTGGTCATTTGTCAAAAGGACAATTTGTTGTTTTTCATTCACATAGACAGGGAGTGTATCTTGTATCACCATTGATTGTACTTTGTCTTTCATGATATGAGAAGATTTGAATTGATTACTTGCAGTCTGTCTAACAGGGGATACCAGATGAACCTTCAACTTTGTTTTGTATTGTGTAACTACATCTTTCTTCACCTACAAATTTGGTCAAACATTGTTTGTTTTGCTGTGTGCTTATTAACATGTATAAAAGAGTGATAGAAATGTTAAGAGATGGAAATATATATGAGTTGAAACTTTTATGTTTTGAAGGCTACATTTGTGTAGCTTTGACTGTTGTACAAATGTATGTTCATTTGAATTTCAGCTCATCTAAATGAGCTCAAAGTCATATACATTTACATGTATCTGATGTAGGCACGTTGTCCATCCACTACATTGTATGTGAATTTTAAACTACTTCTTCTTTGTCATTCCCCTTTAATTTCAATTCTGTTTGCTTTTTAGGACTAGGCAGGAGTTTTAAAATTGTTTGCACAACATCACAATGTGGTTGTATATTATTATTGTAATGTATCTTGTTCATATATTTGTTGGTATGCGTATGGTTGATATTTTTGTTGCAATTCTTCTGAATTTGTAGCTGGAAGACAATGGCCCTGGAAATGGAAGATATTCAGTAAGTTAATAGTCTGACATTATAGATGCTCAGGTATACCAACAAAAAAAAAACAAAAAAAAAAAAATGTTAATGAGATTTCATGATATATATTGTAACAAAGATGGTTTAATTATGATAAAATAAATAGCCAGAATGTATATGAACATGTATATTCAAATATGTACTATGTTTTTATACAACTTTGAAGTTTGTAGAAATTTTTTATTTTGTACAATCCTTGATTCTCTTGTTTATATATAGCTTTTGAGGTAATGAACATGTAATACATTATTTTTTTTATCAGATACATCGTGTCTTTGAGTGTAGCAAATGTAGATTCATGTCTTGCTATTGCTAATGAGTTGGTTAAATTGTTAGAACGAAGTATAAATCCCCAGTCATCCTTATCATGCATGCAGTTTGTCAGCATATCAGTGATGATGTTGCAGGGATTATACATTCTCTCTCTCCCCTCAATGTTTGTATAACATATGATATGACTTGTCTTTTGAAGGGAAGTCCACCCGGTAACAGCTTTGTTGATTTCTTGGTGGATGTCTCAAAAAAAGTAGGAAATGTAGAGGAACAGAGAATATGATTTGAATTTCATTTGTTTAGATTATAAATAATCTTGCAAACATGAGAAAAATAGATTCTTTGTGAAAAGTAGAAATAAATCTGAATGATTTGTCTTATAATACTAAAAAAGTTGTACACATTATTCACGAGACAACTGATTGAACTGTAATATTTTTATTTATCTTATACTTTTAAAAAGGAAAGTTTTTATTGTTGTATGGATAACTATAATTTGTGCTTGTATTAATTTTTAAAATCTATATTTTGGGTGTCACTGTAATTTGGATTAAAATGGTGATAAATGTGATGAACAAAATTTAGGTGCAGATAATCCAATTCAAGTTATATTTAGACAATTATTTATTTAAATGATTAAATTAAAACTTCATGTTCTTCTGTTTAGTCTGAAATGTACAAGAAGGCTCAACGTTTACAAAATAAACTGCAGCGTGATGGTCATATGCAGGTATGCAAATATCATGGTAAAATATTATTTTGCTGTGCACTGACATCAGAAGCTGAGCTTTTAAACAGATTAATTCCATACTAAAATCTAAATTCATTAACTCATTTTATTTGGACCCCACATACATGCAGCTCTTATAAAGGATTTTGATACATTAGTAACTCCCAATTTTAGTTCTAGCTCTTATCAAGTTAAAATGTTGACCTTGTAAAACTTTCAGAATAAAACATTTTGTTGGTTTAAGTTCTTGACATTCATCTCAGTAAAATTGTTTGAGAGGTATTTGAGTATCTCATGTATCCCCCCCCCCCTGTTTTTGGCACATGATCAGTAATCAAAGTTGTTTATGGGTTGGAGCTGAAATTCCTGAGCATATTTTGCAACCCAGTAACGAAATTTTGATGAAGAAACAAACACTTGTATAACATAGATTGTATCTAAGTATCCAGATGTGGTATATCAATGTTTATTACTTGTGTCATCTGTTATGATTAAGGATCAAACATTCTTTTGTTTTACACTTAACATAAATTGATTGAATATCAGCTCTTATTTAGGCACACATTTGTGATTTTTGATATACACACATTATGTTGTTCACATTTTCATAAATTTCTTCAAATCTGTGATGATCTAGTATGTAATTCTACAATACTAAGTTCTATTATTATATTTTGCACTATAAATCCATACTTGTACATGGACATGTATGATCATTACCAATCTGTGTAGTTCATGTAAGTGATGTATGTCATTAATTGGTGTCTGTACATGGTACAATACATGGACAAGCACCACATACATTCTGCAAAGCACAACTTATTGTTATTATTATTTTTTTTTGCTCAAGCCTCTTTGTGTGCTGCACATCCTATGAGGTGTGACAAACATATTAACCATTAAATTTGATTGTGTGAGTAAAATTTCAGCATTCTTTTGTGTTTAGAAAGAGAAAGTTCTAACCTATCAATATCCTTTCATGTTGTGGTAACACATTTTCATTCATTAGGTGGGTAAGACATTGAAAATATTCGTGAAATAAAAAACCAAAGTCTGAATATTTTTCATTGCAAATTCCTTCAAAGGTACTACAAGAGCATGCATGCAAGGTACATGTAGTGTACACATCTCATTGCATGCAAGGTACATGTAGTGTACACATCTCATTGCATGCAAGGTACCATGTAGTGTACCACATCTTCATTGCATCAAGTACATGTAGTGTACACATCTCATTGCATGCAAGGTACATTGTAGTGTACACATCTCATTGCATTGCAACCGTACATGTAGTGTACACATCTCATTGCATGCAAGGTACATGTAGTGTACACATCTCATTGCATGCAAGGTACATGTAGTGTATACATCTCATTGCATGCAAGGTACATGTAGTGTATACATCTCATTGCATGCAAGGTACATGTAGTGTACACATCTCATTGCATGCAAGGTACATGTAGTGTACACATCTCATTGCATGCAAGGTACATGTAGTGTACACATCTCATTGCATGCAAGGTACATGTAGTGTACACATCTCATTGCATGCAAGGTACATGTAGTGTGTACACATCTCATTGCATGCAAGGTACATGTAGTGTACACATCTCATTGCATGCAAGGTACATGTAGTGTACACATCTCATAGCATGCAAGGTACATGTAGTGTACACATCTCATTGCATGCAAGGTACATGTAGTGTACACATCTCATTGCAAACAAAATGATATGTTGGATTTCAAGTGGAGTGAGATTCTTTATTCTGTATAATAATTGTCAACAATATTTTCACAACAAACTATATAGATTAATTGAAATATCATACATGTATGACATGAAGTTAAGGATCTTTTCTTTTTAAAGATTCAAGAGTCTTTAAATTTCATATTACAAATCATATTCCAAGGCTAGTACAAAAAGCAATTCCTTATGAAGGTGATTCCTATGCAAATCCTCTAATATCAGCCATTGGCTGCAATTGAATATACATGTAGTAGCTTTCACATTCTATAATAGCTGATTGGATGCAATTGAATATACATGTAGTAGCTTTCACATTCTATAATAGCTGATTGGATGCAATTGAATATACATGTAGTAGCTTTCACATTCTATAATAGCTGATTGGATGCAATTGAATATACATGTAGTAGCTTTCACATTCTATAATAGCTGATTGGACAATGTACTTGAAACTAAGAGCATGTAATTTCAAGTCTATTTCTATCTGTTAATTGAGAATGAAATAGACTAGAACACTGGGTTTTGTTACTTTGTGCATTGTACTACACAATGGAAGTATAAATGTCAAAAATAGGGATATGACATTGTCAAGGAAAGTTTATGATGGTTTTATCAAAGAATTTCTTAAAATCTTTGCCTTTATGCTTCTCCTCTGTAAGCATCTGATTTAGGCCAATTTCATGCTGTGCCATATGGGACATTTTGACAACATTTTACCTCTTTTTGACTTGAAAATGAAAGAATATTTTCTTGATTGATGGTGATCCTCAAGTAGTACCAGAAGGGGCACAAGAACCAAGACATAACTTGACTCGATTACACATCCTTTACAATTGAAATGAAAAATAGTACTTTGTCATACGAGACACGGAAATTATTGAAAAAGAGACAAAAATAACAAAAGCATGGAATCGTCCTTTAGTTTATAATACATTACCCCTTTTCCATATTGTATGAGAAGGATGATATATATCACATTGATACTGTCCATAAATTTGTTGGAACCACAAGGGTTAAATAGCAATGTTTCTACTTTCCGTTTGTTAAGGATGATGACTTTCCATCTGAGAGAAGTTCATCACCACCTGTCCCTGCTGTATCTACCAAAGAACGGGGAGGACCTAAAGATGAGAAGAATGTGATGGGTGCTCTCTCAGCTATGAGGGTTCAACTAGCTTATGAACAACAGAGAATACAGACTGAGTCAATTGGATAAACACAGAGATGTAAGTACTAATCAAACAGACTTTATTTCATTTGGGCGATTCCACACTAGAACTTGAAAAAATGCCAAAATTAAAATATTCTTTCAACTAATCATAAGTAGTGTAATATTTTACTCTGATACCTAAACTTCATGGAAATGACAATTTTTTTTCCAAAGTGAAGTCGGAAATGGATTTTTTGGGGGAAAACGGTGGAATTTTCAATTTTCATAAATCTTACTGATTAACAAGTCGAAAACCAAAACTACTTCAAACCACTATAGAAAGAGCCCAAGAATATTAAAAAGTAGTACAAGTCAGTGGATTAATGTATCTTGGATGGCTCCAAATAATTTTAAAAACATTTTTATGATGCTTAATGGGGTGAGTAATGATTATTCCAAACCTGTTTTTGGCAATGTCCCGTACGACACATGGAAATGCAAAAGTTTTGACCACACTTTTGATTTTGATATTGCAATCTTGCTATTTCAGTTTCTCTATCTTTGACCCATGGGTAATCATTGATCCTATTAGGATATAAAATCCGCCCTTCATTTTTCAATAAATGGCATTTTAAAGTTGTCCCGTACGACACACAATGTGTCGTACGGGACATGTCCCGTACGCCACACCATATATATTGCACTTTCATTGGGGTGTTTTGATTACTACAAAGTCCACAAACTCTATAAGTAGGTCTATATGAATTGAAACACATTGAAGTGACATTGATTAAAATTGAATAGGCCTTTGTTTATCTCTAGTGAACATGAAATATGTGATTCCCACCATTTTTACTGACTTCAAATACATGTATTCCATTGTGAAGGCCTTCAGCTGTACTGGTGATTTTTACTGGTCAAAGCTTTTAGACACAGGGTGCTAATTGATGTTTACCTTTTTTTTTCATACCACCCCTTTTCTTTTATTGGTATAATTATGGAAAAGTCCACCCTTATTTCAAGTTGGTTCATGAAATACAGTAAAGTTTGACAGAGTTAGAACTTTTCTTCTCAAAAGAAAAAGAAAAAGAAAAAGAAAAATTCTGGAATGGGCAGGAACTTTAGTACTTTCCTTATACCATTTATTAATTATGATAGACAATATAATTCTCACATGTGTCTTAGGAGATATTGGACTGTATATGAAGTGATCTGCATTCTTGGCAAACTTTTTTTTATTTTTAATTTCATATAATTTATATTATTCATTTATTTTCAATTATCTATATCAGCCTATGGGGGGGGGGGGGGGTTATAGGCAAATTGTTACACTTCTATTTTGCTCATTTCTGAAGAAATGAAAATAAATAACCTACCAAAACCATATATTAGTACAGAGGTTATATATCAAGGAATCCTATGAACGACAAGAAAAATCACCAAAATGCCTAATTAGCATAATTTATGCAAATAAGCCCTTTTTTTGCAAAACAAAACATCTCAAGAATCGATTGTCTGTTACTCGTTACACTTTGCATACTTATTGGTGAAATATGTCTCTGGGGAATGCATGGATTAGAATTTTAAATTAAATTTTAGTTTTGTGGTAATAATGTCATGAATATATAATTAGCTAAAAAAACAATAAAATACAAAAGAAAAAAATTCATCAAAAAAAAATAAGAATTTTTTCGAAATCCAAATCCATACATTCCCCAGACATTATGTTTGGAGAACATCTGTGCAAAAAAAAATTGAGTAATTTGTGTGTAAGGTATTCAGTAGATTTTGTTTTGGGCAAAAAGGGCTAATTTGCATAAATTGCAGAAAACAAGTGACAAGTAATGATAATACCAATAACTATAATGTTATTTGTATCATCATCACTTGTCACTTGCCATTCCCACTTTTCAAGGTTAGGTATGCATCCCCTTCTCTTCATTTCCCCTTCCTTTTATTCCTTTTCATATTTTGCACCCTTAAAGTGCCCCCGGGGACACCTGCACCCCCCCCCCCTACACGCCACTGATTGTCCTGCATGCCTTGTTGCGGATACAAAAGAGAAATTTGGGGGTAATGCTTCGTTTTTAATTGACATAAAGTCCAATGTTATACAGGCTGGCCCGTATGACACATCAATAGTGTCCCGTACAACACACTATATTATTCATGATATATTGACAGAACTATTCAAGAATAGTGCTTTCTAACATGATAACTGCCCTTTAGTTTCATAGGATTATCATTATTATCAGACAAATTAATTGATTTAAGAAGTAATCAAGACGAAAATTAAGAAAGTATAGCCCTCATTTAGAGATGTCCCGTACGACACATTTTGCATGTCCCGTACGACACAATGTTCTTGAAAACTAAAATTTGCTTTATTTATTCGTTGATGCTTATTTTGCAAAAATGTTTTTATATTTATGTTTTTTGGTAACTGAAGATCAAATTTAGTTCAGTTTTGATTTAAATTTCCTGTGCAACTCACAGACTTTTGAACACAAACTTAAGGCTTCCAAAAAAGTCACTTTTTCTGCGTCCCGTACGACACATTACTATTTTCAATCTCTAGGTTACAGGATTTGTATTCAAGTCAAATCAAGTCTTGGTTCTTTTACCATTCTGGTAGTACTTGAGAATGACCATCAGTTACTGGAATATTTTTGTTTTTTATTGTCGAAAAGCTGTCAAATGTTCTCTAAATGTCCCGTACGACACATATGGAATCGCCCATTTGTTTTGTTGTTGAAAAACAAAAGGAAAGCTACATGTATGTACAATAAGTAAAATACCAGGGACTTTTTGTAAAAATGCTTAATTTTGACATGCATGTATTTTTTCTGTAAAAGATATAGTGGGTAATTTGTCCCCGCCGAACGAGTTTGAGCAGGGGACTATGAAACGGGCTCCGTACGTGTGTATGTGTGTGTGTCCGTCCATCCGTCCGTGCGTCCATATGTGAGTTCAATTTGCTACTCCTTCGCCATTTTTCATCCGATTTCGATTCCGTTTGCTTTATATGATAGCACTAGGTGATGGCTACC
>CALNVZ010003429.1:1869075-1904552 GCA_940671915.1 Paracentrotus lividus
TTACCAAACTCTTCACAGAATTTTGACCTTTGACCTTTGACCTGATTTTTGACCTTTATTGTTATTGGCTACAAAATGCTACTCCTTCGCCATTTTTCATCCGATTTTGATTCTGTTGCTTTATGTGATAGCACTAGGTAGGACTACAAAACTTCTTCACAGAATTTTGACTTATGACCCCTTTGACCTTTGACCTTGATTTTTGACCTATATTGTTAATTGGCTACAAAATGCTACTCCTTCGCCATTTTTTACCCGATTTCGATTCCGTTTGCTTTATGTGATAGCACTGATGCGACATAATGGGAATTTTACATTATCGGCGGGGACATATATTGCGCCCCGCGTAATTTACTAATCCACTTGTTAAAATAAAAACTTGTTGATTGTGTCAAATGATCACTGATTTGATGTTTTTACGTGCAAATATGTGCTTTTGACATGTACCGGTATACAAGTCCCATTTGACTTTTTTGTCCAAAAACTAGTTACATGTATGTCAAATGATCACTATTTTCATGTTTTTACGTACAAATATGAGGTTTTAGCATGTTTACAAGTCCCATTTGAATTTTTAAAGTAAAAACTTGTTGATAATGTCATATGATTACTGATTTCATGTTTTTACGTGCAAATATGAGGTTTTAACATGTTTACAAGTTCCATTTGACTTTTTAAAATGAAAACTAGTTGATTACGGGTATGTCAAAAGATCACTGATTTCATGTTTTTAGGTGCAAATATGTGGTTTTAACATGTTTACAACTCCCATTTGACTTTTTTAAAGTAAAAACTTGATAACGTCATATGATTACTGATTTCATGTTTTTACGTGCAAATATGAGGTTTTTAACATGTTTACAAGTTCCATTTCACTTTTTTAAAATGAAAACCTGTTATGTCAAATGATCACTGATTTAATGTTTTTACGTGCAAATATGAAGTTTTAGACAGTTTTAATAATTAAAAGGACACATATCTTCACCGTTGATGCAATAATATAAATTTCCTGATATAGCTACACATTTCCATCACATGTATGTATATTTTATTCCTACAAAAATAACACTTCAAGCACAGTATCATAATTATTCTAAATATCTCTCCTTTTCTTTACAAATCTACATATTTGTGAATAAATAAAATTATAGAAAATTGCAATTTGCTCAATAATGAAACTTAAAATAACAATAATTTACATCATAAACTCTAAGGAATTTATCATCCAATGTCATTGTTCGAAATAGGTGGTGGGGATAAGTCGTCCGACTGACAATCAGAAGGTACACAGTTCAAATCCCGTTAATTCCACTAGTGTCCTTTGGCAAGACAGATCTACAATTAGCCAAAGTTCAGGCTAGAGACCATGTAACTTATATATATATATATATATATTTATAAATTTATATTCATAAATATAAATATGAATATAAATATTTATATACTTATAAATAACACAGAAGTGAAGATCAATGTTTTTGTGATGGTTCACAAAAGTCAGTTGTCAGTCAGACGACTGACTGACAATCAGTCTGATTGTCAGTCAGACAACTGGCACAAAAAAATTGGCAAAGGTAAAACCAGATTAGGCAAGGTCAAAGATCTAGGGGTCTATTTACTATAATAAATAGTGAACAATCCATCTTGCAACATTACTGGACTATATGAACTCCAAATACTAAATGATCTCTCGTGCAGATCTATTTCACCTCGACCTACGGCCTCGGAGAAACAAATCTGCACTCGGGATAATTTAGTATTTGTCGTACTTATAATCCAATATATTGCGCGATAGATTGTACACTATTTATATAATATAGGCCTACAATGTTTTTTTGGGGCGGTTCTCTGACAATTCAGGGGTGCTCATTCAAAATCCGATGGGTACCAGACATTGAATTTTCGCGAATGGCACTCATCGGATATGGAATCAGCACCCAGAATTGACAAAGAACCATCAAAAACATTGTATATATCAAAAACAAGCTTTCTAGTCTTCTCCTATGGGGGCCTAGCCTGGACTTCCACACTCGACCCAAGCGAGAAGAATACCCACTTACCGTAGGAAGAAATTCCTTGAATGCCCTTAGAATAGTGCATCCCAGAAAAAAAGTAAACCCAACTTTGAGAGCCTCATTAAAATTTTGTAGCTTATGTGACTTTGATATTTATTTAATGATAAGGAGTAACTCATATTCTATTCAATGATACCAAATTTATACCTTTGCTGTAGCTTACGACTGATCACTTGGGTTTTAAAAACAAGCGTCAAATTTGAAATCTATCAAGTTTGGGCAAATCAACTCTTGCACTTCAATAGGAGAAGTAATCCTTTGTGCTTTATGAATGGACTCAGGAGAAGGCTGACCTCAAACAATGAATGAATGATCAGAAAGCCAGGTTGCTTCTGAAAAAACTGGAAACATTGTGTTTTTGACTAACTTTTTTAAAAACTTAAGTGCTCAGTCATCTATGACAGTACAGGTACAATTTTGATATCCCTGGATAGAATATGAGTTACTCTTTGTCATGATATAAAAATTAATGACACATATGTCTTACAAGTTTAATACGAGGCTCTCAAAGTTGGGTTTACTTTTATTTGGGATGCACTGTATAATATTCTTCACCTTAAAACCAGTCATTTTTAGAAATAGACCTCTGTGACCTTTAACCTCAAGATAAAAAAAACACAAACAATCACATGACCTTCTTACATAATAATCTTATCTACCGAGTGAGTCAGAAAAAAAACACCTTATAAACCCAAAATTGAGAGAGTAAGTCTTCCTACATCTTTACGCTTGGATGAAGATGGTGTATTGTTTGCGAAGATGTAAATTTCGAATTGTGTAAAAGTTGGAGTAAAATCAAAACAACAAAAGCTATCAAAAAGCAACTCCATCCTGATTAAAATAGCATAATTTTGTAACGAAAATGTCTTGTACTAAATAACTTGGCAGGGGTGTTGTTACACATATCGACTACATTTTGTGTGAAAATGAGGTAGAGCGGTAGAGTCAAGCATGAGAGAGCACACGTCAAAGACAAAATAATCACTTTTCAAAAGTATTAGAGGCTTTTTTTAGGTCTGTCAGTCACAATTTACTCTTTGATGTGTACTCATTCATGGATTACTTGATGAATCAATCTGATTTTTACACAGAATCTAATCGATAACTATAACAACACCCTTGCCAAGTTATTTGGCTCAGAACATTTTCGTTAAAAATTATGCTATTTTATTCAGGATCGAGCTGCTTTTTTGTCAGCTTTTGTTGTTTCAATTTCCTTCCCACCCTGGCACAATTCGAAATTTACATGTTCGCAAACAATGTGCCGTGTTCATCCAAGCGTAAAGACATACCACATAAAAAACAGTACCAAAAGATACAGTTACTCTTTCAGAATATGTAGAACAATTTGGGGTTAATTAATCTAGGTGTTTAGTTTTTTCTGACTCACTCAGTAGGATGAAGTGATGAGCTTTCACAATAAAAAGGCCAATACCTGGAATTTCACAAGTCACAAGATGACCTCTGTCTAGAACTTTGACCTACATACTCTAAAGTGTAATTTGATCATATTCCCACATTCTATATAACAAGTGTTTCTTAAAATATCATGGTAACAATATAATTTAGTCTTAGTGAACCTCGACATCTGAAAACCTATAGAAAGGCTGTGGACAATTTCAAGAAGCATTTCAGGTGGTTATTTTGGGGAAAAAAATTACAATAATGTTTATTCAATAAGAAATGAGGGTGGGTGTGAATACTTATGAACATGGTGTTTTCCGTAAATCTGTCAACAAAATATACATGGAATAACAAAATTCTTAATTTCATGTTGTCCTAATTGTACAATTGTTGCTATCACAATAATCAGCAGAAAATATGGATAAAAAACACATCTACATGTAGTTAACATGACTGAAAAAATCTTTAAAAATGACATGAGTGTGAATACTCGAAGCAGGTGACTTGTAGTACATGTTATAGTTCGAAAGTTGACAAATAAATATCACAATTTATCAAAATTAACCTAAAAAGTTAGGTTTTGAACATTATAAAAACTAATCCAAACTAACATTTATTAAAAAAAAAAAAAAAAAAAATGATAAAGGTGGAACCACTGCTGTTAAAAAAGGTTGCTCCTACAGCTGGCTTATTGAGTTGAGAGAAAAATATGTTCTTTGGTATGTTTGGATTTTGATCCATATATGGTAACATTTGTTCTTTAGAAATAAATGATTATAATATGGAAATCATCCGACAAGAATTTCAAATACACAATATTGACAATATGCAACAAGGGAAGCCTTGTTGCACCAAACTTTCATAAATCAATTTCTCTTAATAAAGAACAAAAAACAAATATAAATTGAGCAATACAGAGTGTCCCCCCAAAAATGTCCTCATTCATCGCAGAATAATTATTAACATTGTGATTTATTCTCTACTAAGTTGAGGTATTTAGAAAGCCCACATAATTCTGTGATTCCTTTCAAAATTTTAAATGTCTTACTTCATTGGTTTTGAATACACAGGCTCTGTTGTAACAGTAGTTTTTTTTTTACGTATGCCAAGTTTGATAACAATGAATACACACTACAAAATGCCATACCTTATTGTTTGCTCCACTTTTATTTCATTTAACAACTGTGATGCTCAAAGCTGTAAATCACTTTCCATACGAGTCTCGACTAGTTTTCAACTCAAGTCTCTGGAGTCGTGGAGACGTCTCTGTGGAAGTGTGGGGAAATCAAACAAAAGTCTAAAATATGTCCAACATTAACAAAAAAAATTTTAAGGACATTTCCAGTCTTTAGCAAGTCACATTGACGTAACTGCGATGTCGCTGTGACACTTTAGGTCTACCAGTAAGTGATATTAATCGCCCAACTAGTTTGTTAAAATTAGTCACGGCAACAACTGGTTACTGGTCTGTCTGTTGAACAAAATGCACGTGTAACAAAGATCTTGATTGTCTATTGCCATTTAGCAATTGATTGCAAACCTTTGTATTACGGGGCCCAGATTCCTGTATAATCTTAATTGGACGACTGGTCACCAACCATCTCCCAGAGGCAGAATTTTATCTAGCGACTTGAACTACATGTATTTTTACTTTAATCGTTTGTCAGCAACCGCCCAAGCATCCAGTTAGAAGTAAGCAGAAGCCAAAATTGTAACTCGGCAATAACATAACAACTACTCAGTATCTGGGCCAAAAACGGTAAAAAAGCTTGTCACCCAGCCGCCAAATTTGGTTTTGTGACAAAAGATTTACATGAAAAAAACAAGTGATAAATAAAGAGCACTTTTATGCCACAAACAGACGACTCATTCATACAGTTAGAATCAACCTTAAAAGTTGATCTTAGGTAAGATCTCAGTACGCTATGTTCCTTCATGTATATGGCCCATTATCATGATCATCTTAATCTGACTTTCCCTCTTCTGATATATCAGGATCATCTTTGGTCTTGTCCTCTGCATGTTGCTGGTTGCTATCAGGATCATCTTTGGTCTTGTCCTCTGCATGTTGCTGGTTGCTATCAGGGGCTTGAAGAGTAACTTGTGTCTGGTTATCCTCCTTATTCACTGCTAACCACCTGTAAACCATGAACAAAGAAAATAGTCATGTCCCCTAATAAGAATAATAATAGTATTTATATAGCGCTTTTATTTGTAATCAAGTATGCTCAGCAGGCCTACATGTAAAAAGTACAAGGAAATTAAATTTGTTATTTTTAAAATGATAATTAATAATGTTGATTTATCTATAAATGTATGTATCTTCAAAAGAGGAAACACTGCTTTTCCATGGCCTAACCATGTTTCTGTTCCATACAAGAAGAACACCACACTAAAATCTTAGTGCAAAATTCACATTTTTATCTGTGAATAAGTTTTTCATTGAAAGAAATGTGTTTCATGCTGCTTTGGCAATTCATCTTTCGACTTCTGCTTTGCATGTGGCATCATTTGTTAGATTTAGTCTGCAATAGACTGCTCAATGATACATCAATCCACAATGTAGTTTCAAACAAATTCTGGGCTGGATAAAAATCCTAGATGTAGTTTTCTTGACATTTGAGGCAAATTAGTTTTGTAAACTTAACACCTACTTCCACTCTTATCTTTTAACTTATCAAATATCATCATGTTGTTGCAATTCTATTTCATTGTCTGCATGATGTACATTGATATTAGTATCCACAATTCTTTCTTAGATTATCAAATGCTGATCTTCTTGAAGGATACAAGGGAAAGGGGATATAGAGCAAGTCTAAGCTCATTTAAAACTCCATCATAATTATATTAAGTTCCTTCTGGTTATTTAGTTTACACATGCAACTTCTAATACATTGTACTAAATATTCTAAGTGCATGAATCAACCATATAATACAATGCATGATTCATCCTGAATGTCTTGACAAGACTAGGACTTTTCCAAAGACAAATGGAATGATCACTGGAAAAGAAACCACAATTTTGCATTGCTTACATATCTGATGGAACATCTTTATTGCTACCAGAAAGTAAAACATTGGGTGGTAAAGCAAAACTGTTTAGTGGAAATGGAAATTTAGACATAAGTTTTCAAGAATATAGAAGAGATTAAGTTCTATTTTGACCTCATATTCTTTGGGGACTGTGTACTTTAGTGGCAATCCTGATGTCTTATGCTTCAGTCAACAATAGAGATTAGCATATGAGAAGAACGTTAAGGGCTTTGTCATTCCTTAATACCATATTGAATATCCTGTTAGTGGAGTCACCTCCTAAAGATATGTGCATATTTCCATAAAATAACTTTCGGTAGAATGAACCAAAATATTGCCATTATTCTTATTACCATGGCTTTAGACACATAATAAACATGTCATTGAAAATCTGTTTTTATGACATAAATTTGTTTGTAAATACATGTAAACGTATTTTGTTTGTCCATAACTAATTTACAAATTTGAGTTACCTTTTTATTGATACACTGTAATTCGCATTTTCTAATCACTATTCTTTGACCTACAATTTATATTTGATGGAGTACTTAGAAAGAAAAACCAACCTTTGGCAAGTAAAAGGCCACGTCTTCATGTCATCAGCTTGACTATCAGGCATCTTCTCTCTCACAGTCACCTTCTCTACATACCATCCAGAATCTATATGCAGTGGACAAACGATAATATAGAGAGAGAAAATAGTAAGAGATGATGATGTAGTAAGAGATAATGCTAAAGTAAGTGACAATGGTGTTGTAAGAGACAATAATTTACACTGTATGTGTTTGTTTTTTTAATTTTGAGATTCCTCTGAAATGATATGACAGGCAATATGATAAAAGCCATATGACTTGTAAGACGAGATCTGAAAGTCATTATACATGTAAATGTGCATAAAAATGTAGGGTCCCAGGAAATTGGCTATTTTTTTCTTTTTCTATATGAAACCAAACCAAAGACATATTTGGTAGAGGACAACAGATCTGCTCTAACGGCTAAATTCAAATTTTCATGCAGATTAAGTGTGTCAGAATTGTTTAAGCAGTCACTTTGCTTGTATTATAGTAGAGTGTTATAGATTATTTCAAAAGAGACGAATATAATTGATATTATACGTGCCTAATACAAATCACATAATAATTATTAATTATTATTATTATTATTATTCAATCTTATCAATAAAATAACCAAGCTTATATATTATATAAACTCTGAGTAGCACAATATCACCTTTTTGAATTGCAATTATTATTTACAGCTCTGCCTTCTTCTGAATAGCAACACTGTACAAGGATAGAACGAGTCTTCTTGATGTATATTGTGTAAATGTTTTTAAGACAGCAAGGCAAATGGTTTTTTTTTCTCACCCTTCTGAGATGTAAAGTGGAACCCATGTTTCATCATAGAGGTATTTTGCCAATTTTTTTTTCTTCCATAGAATAACAAACTTATAAAACAAACCTGTCTCGCAACCATCATGTCCCACAATGCATTGCAGTACTTCCCCAACTGAAACAGCCTCTATGCAGAAAGTATTCACCTGGAAAATAAAACAAATGCAAACATGTCAGCTCTCAATGAAAACTTGTCTACTATGTAACCCATTTTTCTTCATTAGTGCTTTTCCAGTAACGAGTAACTGCGAGAAGAACTTTTCAGTATATGATTACCCCCATCATTGGATTCAGTTACAATAAGTATAATAAAGACTTCTTTTCAAAAAGGTATTGTCCCCGTTGCAGACAGTGGGGAACTCCATGTATTCCAATTGCATGCCAATATGATAATATTGTATTGTGTTAATTGTATATTTCATGTATTGAAAGTGCTGAATGAAATGATGTTTACTACTCACACTTAAACACTGCATCTCAGAGACATTTAATCCTGACATTGAACTCTGTGACTTTGCTCACATTGCTCTACAGATTATCTTACTACATGTGTGATCTCATCAAGTAAATATCTCGAGTAGTTCTTTTAAGGTGTTGAAATAACAAAGCCAATATATGTACTTGAAAGTTGATGTTTGTGACGTTTGGCCAACATACTAAATATTTCTGATTATGTTCCTCTAATGATAATATTTCACAATGCCTATTTTAGCTTGTTGTACGCTGGCAAATGGGAGGCTGAACGTGCAACATTCGTACCATCCCACACGTAACGTCCAAAATGTACCGTTGCACAGTTAGGTGATGTCACAATATGATTTAATTCATTATGCTAGGTAAATGCGCAATAAGATTTACTTGTGGAATCAAATGTTTCATTTATTTTGTGATTTCATAATTTGCTTGTAGGAGATGTAAACGTATATACGTTTACATCTCCTACAAGCAAATTATGAAATCAATATGCATGTGCACTGCTGGTACATACACATACTACATGCAGAAGCACTGTTAGCTCAGGACTAATTTGCTTGCAATAATTCTTATCCAATTTTCATTTACCGTAGGAAAGAAAATGATTATTCTTCCCGGGATTCATATTTTCGTTAATTTTACAAGGCGTTGTACAACACAAATCAAAGACCAGGGTTTTGTGCCCATCAATGTCAATCACTCTATAATGCTTACAGTTCCTCTCTCAAAAGTCTTCTTATCATCTTCCTCCCAAATGAGCTGTCGTTTTCCTGTATCACCATGACTACCAATAAGCTGGATGAATGCCTGACTGGAACTATCACCATCCTCTTCCTCTCCGGTAGAAATTTCAATTTGGTACTTGACAACTAAGAACAAGAAAAAAAAAAATCAAAGAAATACATATATACCATATGCCCTCAATAGATCTTTGTGAGATTTGATCTCACTACAAAAACAAAAACAAAAACAAAAACAAATCAGATCATTTTCTTACACGGTGAAGTTTAATGTTCATATTTTCAGTAAATATTTCCTAATATCTCCATTTTAAAATCATCCAAATATTAATCAGTGCCACCAATGATCAATCAAAATGATAAAAGACAATCAAAATATTGAGGGCATATCGTGTACAATTTAAATGGAAAATAAATGAAATGAAATGAAAAAATTAAAAATAAAAAAAAATTAAAATAGATGAAAATAAAGGAAGAGGAGGTTACCTGGATCAGGGGGTATATCAGGTCTGATAGTTGGCAGCTCAATGTACAAAGCTTCCATTGTCTTCTTATCTTCTTCTTTCTCTACATTAGGTCTTGATCTCAGCCATCGGTTAACAAGAAAATGGAATTCCTGCTTTGTGTCTTTGTCTTTCATTTTCATCTACATACAATAGACACATACAGTCAAACATGATATGAAAATTAAGTTTGTTTTTCTCACATTTTGTTGGATGGGACTTAGGGGAGGGGGGGGGGGGCCTTTACATATTGCCTGATCCGATCGTTGTGAATGGCATCATGTACAATGGTAGTTGGGATAGTAATCTACAAGACTGCACTGTAATTTTTTCAAAAATAATAGAAATTATTTTATATTAATTTATTATGCTACATCATGTAGTTTACACATGGAAATCCATAATTTTTGCTCTAATTCACAAAATAAAATTCCTAAAATGCTATACCAAGTGAGTAAAAAAAAAATTTACACCTAGAAAAAATGTCAATAACAAGATGAATCCTCGACCGCGCCAATACATCGAAAATATTGGCCTCCGCCATTGAAAGATCAAGAAAAATATCGCACATTCATCTATTCATTTTGCTTTTAAAAAATTGCCATTTTTGACCCTTGACCTTTGACCTTGTGACCCCAAACCTAATCAGACCATATATTCCTCTGGTGATAGATACTACCTTATAATTGAAAGTTTATATCATTAATTGGTTCCCGAGATATCGCCTATGACAAACTCGATACATGGATCTTATATCTTGACCTCTGTGACCGCTTGACCTTTGACCTATTATTACTCCATAATCTAATCAGATCATCTTCTCCTATGGCGGTACATACTACACCTAAGTTGAATCTCATATCTCGAATGGTTCATCAAGATATCACGATAAACGAACTCAATACAAAGAATTTCACTATTTGACCTCTTCACCTTGACCTTCTATTACTCCAAATCTAATCAGATCATCTATTCTATGGGTGGTACATACTACACCTAAGCTTAAAGCTCATATCTCAAATGGTTCTTGAGATATTGCGATAACGAACTCAAAACATAGAAGTTCACTATTTTTGACCTCCGTGACCTTGACCTTTGACCTACATAGTCCAAAATCTAATCAGATCATCTTCCTATGGTGGTACGTACTATCCCCAAGTTTGAAGTTGATATCTCAAGTGGTTCTTGAGATATCGCGATAACGAGCAAGCAGGACGTACGGACGTACAGACGTACGGACGTACAGACGTACGGACGCACAGACGAACGGACGTACGGACGGACGGACAACCTGAAAACATGATGCCTCCGGCACCACCTTCGGTGGCGGAGGCATAAAAAGAAAACCAATATATATAAACCCCATGTTATTTTACATATTCTGAAAGAGTAACTCCTCCCGCATCTTCTGGTAAAATTTTTGTGTGGTATGTCTTTCCGCTTGGATGAACACGATGCATTGTTTGCGAACATGTCAATTTCGAATTGTGCAAGAATTATATATATGGGAGTAAAATCAAAACAACAATAAGCTAGAAAAAAGCAACTTCATCCTGATTAAAATAGCATAACTTTTTAACAAAAATGTCTTCCGCTTAATAACTTGGCAGGGGTGTTGTTACACATACATGTATTGACTACATTTTGTATAAAAATTAGACTGACTCGTCAAGTAATGCACGAATGAGTACACATCACAGAGTAAATTGCCACTGACAGACCTAAAAAGGCCTCCTAATACTTTTGAAAAGTGATCATTTTGTCTTTGACGTGTGCTCGCTCATGCCTGACTTTACAGATCTATCTCATTTTGATACAAAATGTAGTTCTTATGTGTAACAACACCCCTGCTAAGTTATTACGCGGAAGACATTTTCGTCAAAAAGTTATGCTATTTTAATCAGGATGAAGTTGCTTTTTTGATAGCTTTTCATTGTTTTGATTTTAATCCAATTCTGGCATAATTCGAAATTGACATGTTCGCAAACAATGTGTCGCGTTCATCCAAGCGTAAAGATATAACACACAAATTGGTAACAAAAGATTCGGGAGGAGTTGCCCTTTCAGAATATGTATAAGAATTTAGGGTTTATAAATTGTTCTTTTTTTTTCATTGACATTTTTCTAGGTGTAAAGTTTTTTCTGACTCACTCGGTATATTGGTGTAAATATTCTTTATAGCATTCCCAACAATAAAAAAAATAGAAATCAATTTTTTATGGGTTTATTGTTTTTCTATTTTTTTCACAAAAATTATTGCAGAATTATACTGTAATTATACTAAAATAAATTGATTTCCACCAATGAAAGTGAAAATAATCATATCTTTATGAATTAGGTGAGAAAACTCCATTTGCATTAACTTTGTACACAAAATCACGTTTTTGATCCATTTTTGGTCTGACGAGCCTGTATGAAGGGTTGTGTAGCATCGTTACGGTACGCCCGATTTTCATGAAAATGATTTAAAAAGATGCGAGAGACTCGACAGTAAAAGTCGGCGAGCAGTGCAATAATTTTGAGGGGGAGGCCATGATGGCACTCCCAGTCTTTATAGGGTTAAGACTACAATAAGTATGTGTAGAAATGAAAACTTTCCCATTTGCTGAAGTATAATATGAATTACAATTTCATCCCAGCTATTGATATCTGTAGATGTGTTTGTACCCTAGCTAGCTGGGTTTGTGTGTAAAGGGAAGTTCCATGGTAACGGAAGGACATTCAGACAATTTTGTTAAAGTTTAAGCAAGTATATGTACATGTATGGTGGAGTGACCATAATTCGCGTGTGACCTTATTTCACGCATGTCAGAAATCTCAAAAAGTAATTAATATCGTGAAAATCTGATAGCACCATCAGAAAGAGGGAGTATGAAGTATTAAAAGCCTTACAAATGGATCAGTAGATCAAGAGCCTATAATTTGCACCGACTTTTTGTCCAAATCACGTTGTGCTAAAAGTGGATTGAATAAAGCAGCTTACTAAGACCCTCATTCCACATTGCAGCAGGGCTATGCGGGATTATCTACTAACACCTCTCCTAGTATAAGGGCAATAAGTACATCCGGTATGAAATGCAACAAAGTATGCCGACGATATAGGGAACAAGGGAATTACAGCTTTGAGATTCAAGCTCTTACAGGAAAATAGAAGACCCAATTATGAAAAGCAAAAATTAGAAGAGCTGATGGATATTAGAATATGATAACAATCTGACCTTGTTAAGATACATCTGAGGTGGAGTTGTGACATTGTTGTCTAATGAGAGTCGTATCTTGTAGATAGTACCAATCTCACCAATGTCGATCTAAAAAGATATGAAAACAAATCAACAGGGATAGCATTTCACTTTCATTTTGTTACAAATAGGTTGTTGAAATCATCAGTGCTTGTGTCCTAAATTAAAACTTTTGAGCAGACAAAAAAGAATGAAAGCTGTACAATTCATCCACCTAATAAAAACATCCACGTTTCTTAATGAAACATTTACTTACATCAAATTTGTTGGTGATACCATGTGGGTATAACAATTCCTCTGCTCCCTCATCTTTTGCAGGTCCCACTTTTTCACCATTCTCAAGTGGAAGAGGCCTGCTAGTTCCTAGACTCCCATATGCCATTATAGTGAGCTTGGAGTTGCAGCCCATTCCATTATCAGATCCAGGGGTGAGCCATAGTGTCCATGACCCTTTGGATCCTGATTCTCTTTCATCATTTGTAGGAGGCGATTGATCAGCTGTTTCACAATTCAAATATATGTACATGTTTATTAATCAATGAAAACCTTTTATCTTTTAGATATAATCCTATAATTAGCTCACAGGAGATCTCATAAGCTCACTTGGAAAGGAAATGTCATGCCAAATGAAGGCCAAAAGAAGATAAACATCTTTCAAAGAGATTCATATGTAAGAAGATCAGACTTATTTCATGATATTCTATGCACTAAATTAAAGACACACAATTTGCAATAATCAAATATCATACGTATAGTACAAATGCATGTTTGACCAAAGCAACTTGAAATGTTTATCATCAAAGTCCAGTCAGCCATTTACTCCACTAGGTTATCACATCACCGCAATATCAAAAGAAAATTGCACAAGGGATATTTTCCAAACGTTAATGTACTTTCTTTTTTTTTTTTTTTTTTTTTTTTTAGATGTAATTAACAGCAGGAATAAAAAATGTGTCAAATCACAGTCATGAATTAAAATTGAACTAGAAGGAAGTACTCACCATCCACCAGTAATTCTAGTTCTTGTCTAGCCTCTGATGTCATTCCAATCCACTGAGTGCAGGGTAGATGATAGTGATGAGATGAATTGATGGGTGAGATAGTGATAGATTCAGGTAGCCAGGCATCATCTCCTTCATCTGATTCCATGGAGATAAGAACCCTCTCAAGAATACCAATATCTACTGATTCAAGACTGAATATATCCTCCTGTATAAAAGAATACCAATATCTACTGATTCAAGACTGAATATATCCTCCTATATAAAAGAATACCAATATATACTGATTCAAGACTGATTATATCCTCCTGTATAAAAGAATACCAATATATACTGATTCAAGACCGAATATATCCTCATGTATAAAAAGAATACCAATATCTACTGATTCAAAACCGAATATATCCTCCTGTATAAAAGAATACCAATATTTACTGATTCAAGACCGAATATATCCTCCTGTATAAAAGAATACCAATATCTACTGATTCAAGATTGAATACATGTACATCCTCATGTATAAAAGAATACCAATATATACTGATTCAAGACTGAATATATCCTCCTGTATAAAAGAATACCAATATCTACTGATTCAAGACTGAATATATCCTCCTGTATAAAAGAATACCAATATCTACTGATTCAAGGCTGAATATATCCTCCTGTATAAAAGAATACCAATATCTACTGATTCAATGCTGAATATATCCTCCTGTATAAAAGAATACCAATATCTACTGATTCAAGGCTGAATATATCCTCCTGTATAAAAGAATACCAATATCTACTGATTCAAGACTGAACATACATGTATCCTTTGTATAAAAGGACGAGCTGCTATTTAATCGATGGTTGATAACTTCAATTATACAGAATCAATTTGGATCAAGAGACTTAATCCATTTCTCAATACAGTTATTCTTTGTCTCTAATATTTGATCCACCGATTATAAGACAGACAAAGAGTAACGTGCAAAGTGAGACTGATAGCACTTTTGAATTGAGAAAGTCCATAGGTGTGGACAAAAGCTAGCCCTTTCTCCAACAAAAAAACAAAAAACAGGTTGGCAGAAGCTTGAATTTTCTTAGTTTGTGCAAGATTTATTTGTGTTTTGCGATTATCATATGAATGCAAGTTCTCTATACAACATGTAAATAGTTTTCACACTCTGTTTTGTGCATGTTGTAATGCATTTAAAATGTTCACAATCATAGTCTTTGTGAGAGTAAAATCTATAACAGTTCTTTAATATTGAATGTATAAATCTCGTTGCAAAAAAAAATCTCTGTGTCAAACCCATTCCTGGGTAGTAGGCATGTATACATGTACATAATATTAACACTACTACCATTAATAAACATTAAGAAATTTGAATGACATACACAAACTTCACTCTGCTAGACGTGCTCAAAATCAATACTTATTTGCTATTTTGCGCATAGTGTTACACTGTACCTGTCCCTGTTGAAATGGCTAAGTCATCTATATCAGGTTTCTAGATGTCTTACCCAGTATCTCCTGCATCAACTACAAGCTTGATGTACATGTTGCATTACTCCCATTGACACCCTCCACAATGTATCCTGTCCTTCTCCAAGTATTCAACCACTGATTCAACAATGAAAAACAAACAATTATGCATACTGTAACATAGTCTTGATGTAAATGTGACTGAAACGATATTAGAACAGGTAAGTAAACTTGAGTCTTAACATCAAAATTCCACGAGACCAATTGGGCAGACAAAAAATGTCTGTTTCGCCTTTGTTTTGGATCAATAAGTTTGGAGCATCATAAGGTCTCGCAGATAAACTCAATTAGGGAATACTGTGAAAACATATGCATACATGTGATATGAAAATGAAGACGAAGGATACAATAGATATATGGTGTTATGTAAGAAAATGCTGGATACAAAACAGATGACAAGAAAAAAAAAACAAAACTACTAATTACATCTACTTTTTTACTACTACTATGACCCTATGACATGATTGAGGAGTATGATCCAGTGAGAACTACTATCCCTATGGACAGCCAGGAGAATGATCCAGTAGGAGACTACTATGACCCTAAAGACATCTAGGAGTATGATCCAGTGAGAACTACTATGACCCTATGGACAGCCAGGAGTATCATCCATGCAGTAAACTACTATGACACCTATGGACAGCTAGGAGTATGATCCAGTGAGAACTACTATGACCCTACAGACAGCTAGGGTATGATCCAGTGAGAACTACTATGACCCTATAGACAGCCAGGAGTATGATCCAGTGAGAACTATCTATCCCTATAGACAGCCAGGAGTATGATCCAGTGAGAGTACTATGACCTATAGACAGCCGGAGTATGATCCAGTGAAGACTACTATGTACTCCTTAGACAGCCAGGGGTATGATCCAGTGAGAACTACTATTTACCCTATGGACAGCCAGGAGTATGATCCAGTGAGAACTACTATGACCCTATGGACAGCCAGGAGTATGATCCAGTGAGAACTACTATGACCCTATGACAGCTAGGAGTATGATCAGTGAGAACACTATGACCCTATAGACAGCCAGGAGTATGATCCAGTGAGAACTACTATGACCCTATGAGACAGCCAGTATGACCAGTGAGAACTACTATGACCCTAAAGACACCAGGAGTATGATCCAGTGTAGAACTACTATGACCCTAAGACAGCCAGGAGTATGTCCAGTGATGAACTACTATGACCCTACAAGACCTAGCAGCGAGTATGATCCAGTGAGAAACTACTATGACCCTATGACAGCCAGGAGTATGATCCAGTGAGAACTGATATGAGCCCTATATGGACAGCGCAGGCAGTATGATCCAGTGAGACTACTATGACCCTATGGACAGCCAGGAGTATGATCCAGTGAGAAACTACTATGACCCTATATGACAGCCAGGAGTATGATCCAGTGAGATACTATGACCCTATGACTCCAGGAGTATGATCCAGTGAGAACTACTATGACCCTATAGACAGCCAGGAGTATGATCCAGTGGAATACTAACTATGACTCATATAGACCAGCCAGGGAGAATGAGTCCAGGAGAAGCTACTATGGCCCTATAGACAGCCAGGAGTATGATCCGTGAGAACTACTATGACCCTATAGACAGCCAGGAGTATGATCCAGTGAGAACTACTATGACCCATATGGACAGCCAAGAGTATGATCCAGTGAGAACTACTATGACCCTATAGACAGCCAAGGAGTATGATCCAGTGAGAATGACTATATGACCTATGGACAGCCAGGAGTATGATCCAGTGAGAACTACTATGACCTTATGGACAGCCAGGAGTATGATCCAGTGAGAACTACTATGAACCTATGGACAGCCAGGGTATGATCCAGTGAGAACTACTATGACCCTATAACAGGCCGAGAGTATGATCCAGTGAGAACTACTATGACCCTATAGACACCAGGAGAATGATCCAGTGAGAAGATACTATGACGCCAATCACCTAGTCAGACACTATGCCAGGAGTATGATCAGATGAGAACTACTATGACCCTATGACAGCCAGGAGTATGATCCAGTGAGAACTACTATGACCCTATAGACAGACCAGGAGAATGCATCCAGTGGGACACTCTATGACCCTACAGACAGCCAGGAGTATGATCCAGTGAGAACTACTATGACCGTAATGAAGACAGCCAGGAGTATGACAGTGAGAACTACTATGACCCTATAGGCAGCCAGGGTACTCGAGTGAGAACTACTTGACCACTATGACAGCCAGGAGTATGATCCAGTGAGAACTACTATGACCTATAGACAGCCAGGATATGATCCAGTGAGAACTACTATGACCCTATGGACAGCCAGGAGTATGATCCAGTGAGAACTACTATGACCCTAAAGAAGCCAGGAGTATGATCCAGTGAGAACTCTATATGACCTTATAGACAGCCAGGAGTATGATCCAGTGAAATACTATTGACCCTATGAGACAGCCAGGAGTATGATCCAGTGAGAACTACTATGACCCTAAGACTAGCCTGACGATGATACCAGTGAGAACTACTATGACCCTAGGACAGAGAGTATGATCCAGTGAAGAAACTACTATAGACCCTATAGACAGCCAGGAGAATGATCCAGTGAGAACTACTATGACCTATGGACAGCCAGGCAGTATGATCCAGTGAGAACTACTATGACCCTATGGACAGCAGGAGTATGATCCAGTGAGAACTACTATGACCCTATGGACAGCAGGAGTATGATCCAGTGAGAACTACTATGACCCTAAAGACAGCCAGGAGTATGATCCAGTGAAACTACTATGACCCTATAGACAGCCAGGAGTATGATCCAGTGAGAACTACTATGACCCTATGGACAGCTAGGAGTATGATCCCTGAGAATACTATGACCCATAGGACAGCCAGGGTATGATCCAGTGGAAATACTATGACCATATGACAGCCAGGAGTATGATCCAGTGAGAACTACTATGACCTATAGACAGCAGGAGTATGATCCATGAGAACTACTTATGACCCTATAGACATGCACAGCGAGAATGATCCAGTGAGAAACTTACTATGACCGTATGGAGAGCAGGAGTATGATCCAGTGAGAACTACTATGACCCTATGGACAGCCAGGAGAATGATCCAGTGAGAACTACTATGAACCTATAGAACAGCAGGAGAATGATCCAGTGAGAACTACTATGACCCTACAGACAGCCAGGAGTATGATCCAGTGAGAACTACTATGACCTATGGACAGCCAGGAGTATGATCCAGTGAGAACTACTATGACCCATGACAGCCAGGAGTATGATCCAGTGAGAACTACTATGACCCTAGGCAGCCAGGATATGATCCAGTGAGAACTACTATGACCCTATAGACAGCCAGGAGAATGATCCAGTGAGACTACTATGACCTAATGGACAGCCAGGAGGATGATCCAGTGAGAACTACTATGACCCTAAAGACAGCCAGGAGTATGATCCAGTAGAACTACTATGACCCTATAGACAGCAGGAGTATGCATCCAGTGAGAACTACTATGACACTATAGACAGCCAGGAGTATGATCCAGTGAGAACTACTATGACCCTATAGACAGCCAGGGGTATGATCCAGTGAGAACTACATTTGTACTATGACCCTATAGACAGCTAGGAGTATGATCCAGAGGAAGATAAAGGACTACAATATAGATGTATTGATCACATACATTGTACAGGTCAAGATATCCATGAATGATGCAAGATAGGAAAGACAGTTATTCCATTGGGTTACCAGGACTTTGGATATAATTTAAGAGCAGGACAGTGGAGATGGATTGCCTCAAAAAGAGGCATAAAAAGTACATACAGTGAATTAATTAATGTATACAAACATACCTGGTAATGGATGTAGACCATCTTTCAATGTTGGAACTTCTTTAACAAGTGATAATGCATCATTCTTTTCATCCTCTCCCAGCTTGCAGTCTATCCTGTATATTAGTTCTTCCTGTGTGTCCTTGTCTGCTAGATGGATCTATCACATAAACAATAAACACAATGGTAGTATTGGTGAAATTGAAGAGGTAAATAAATGGAATTTGCTCTTGTTCTAGAGTGCCAGTTCTCGTTAAAGGATTGGTTCTTAAACACATCATGACATAATTAAAATGTCCATTTCTCCATATATAAAACCCCCCAAAATAATATACATTGCAATGATCATAAAATAGTCATCCTTATTAAGGCAAAATAAAATTGTGAAGATAATAAGTAGTGTGACATACCGTATCTATGTAAATAAGCTGTCCTCCTCCTGAGTTATCATGCTCCAGTCGAATCTTAGAAATGTTCTTGATGCCATCTGTTTTCATCTGCATGGAGACATCGCAAAAAAACCAAACAAAACAAATGAGAGTAAACCGGTAGCGGAACATGTACATGCATAATAGTTCACTAACTTGACTTCAAATCTCGACATGCTAAGATTGATTATTGGCAAGGAGGTACATGTACTTACTGAGAAAGCACGCTTGATGAAGCATACATGTATATGGCTCAGTTGGTATAGGATCTGCCTTCCAATGATCTATAACAATTGCACTGAAAATATGAATTTGTCTGAATGAGTAGGACTCAAAGCAAGCTTGGGTCTTAAAAGTGTAAATTCAGTTGGGAAAAAACCTCAGTCCTGCAGAAAGGATGTTAAATGGAGTTTTTCTGTAAAAGTTAGTGATATCCTATGCATGTAGATAAAAGAGAATAGTGTCAGCCCATTGGACTACAGGTCCCTAATACATGTAGTTAAGGACATTGTGGATGATTAGCATTGCACTAAACAGGTTATACTACATCACTAATCACTATTAACTGACGTGGTATCTTACTGCAGTGTCTATCTGTTTGCCTGGTTTGTAGCCATTATCCAATGGAATCTGATGTGGTCTGGATGATAAGATACCATCATACACTGTCAGGTAGAGATTAGCTTCAAAGCTTCCAGGAGAATCTTCATTGATCATCATATGAACTGTCCAGTTACCCTCTAGTATAAAAATGAAATCATGTAAACTAATATATTAAACAAATGAAAATGAAAGTGCTTTATTATTTGACCTTGTTTCTGTATTTTATAAATCTAATTGAACATTCTAACAGATGAACTGGAAAAGGAGTTTTATTTTTTGGGAGAACAAAAGAGCATTTGAATGACATTTTCCCTAGATGTACAGTCTATTCCATTCGTACTGCCAACTATTTTCTCCACATTTTTCTTCTTTCTTCTTTCGTATCCACCATTTTCACAATTAGATATTCACCCATGACTTGTACACTGCAAACCCAATCACTTTCCCCCAGTATGTCATCCTGGTTGCCATGCTCCCTAAGATTGTCAAATTGAAGGAGATGGCCCATGTTTTTTTTTCATTTTTATGCTATCAAAAATGTATTTTTGTGGATCAGAATAGGCAAAGAAAATTCTTTTTTTTTCCTTTCTTTCCTTTTACCAGGGATACATACATGTATACCAAAATGAATATCAACATTATTGATAATGATAAAAGAATGACGTATGCTTTCCAGACAAGATAGAGAAAGAGAATACTTACGTGATACTGGTTTGTTATTCTCTTGTGTTTCATCTCTTTCTGTGGTTGACTGCTTGCCTGATTGTATTTAAAAAAAAAATTAAATTAGAATTCACAAATATTGACAAACTGCTACATTACATTCTTTTTTTTTAATCCCTCTGAAAAATTCATATAACAACCAGCTTCTTCTATCTTCTGAATCTAAGCAATCTAACAGATAAATAATGGACATATCACATCTCTTGTTTTTTACTAGAGAGATTTTGACTTCCTATTGGAAGATAGAAATACAACCAAGCAATGCTTTATACATGTATCTTGCAAATGACAGTGTCTCCACATACTCATCTTGCCTATCAAGTCCCAAGTGATCAGTAGGAGGTTCATATCCACTTGGTCTAACACCAGTTGGCCAAATGATCTTATTGTCTAATACATGTAGTACCAATGGGCTCAACCCATTTGGTCTACCAATAAGTTTGTCTAATATCCCCTAACATGTACATGGTCTAAATCTCACTTAGTCTTGCCAATTCATGTAACAGCCAATGGTCTAATTGTATCTTCATCTAATTTCGAAATGAATTCCCATCTGGAATTTACCAAATGGTTATAACCAAGTGGAAGCTAGGTCTATAACCCACTCCAATATTAGTGGCTGTATCACAGAGGGGGATGGTCAACTTTCATTCTAAAGGTTTTGGGAGGAATGTTCTTTTGAGAAGCAGTATCTCACCTATAGGTTTGAGTTGTCTTTGTGTCTTGTTGTCTCCCATGTGATCATCTAGCCAGTTATTAACAGGAAACAGATATTCACTCTCTGCTTCCTCACCTTCTCTAACAGTCACATGATCAATATATATTCCAGCACCTGACAAACAATAAACATACGTGTACACATTCAAATCTAAAAGTGATCCAACTGCACTAAGCATTTTATAAAGTTGAAACAAATTAAAAATTTGTAACCTTAATCTACTCAAGGGGGGAGGCTAATTTAGGGCCCCTCAAAATTTTCGTAATCATTTTTTTTAATAGAAAAACCGCTGTGTTGGTCTTGCCCATATTTTGAGACCAAATTTGCAACCGCCAGGTATTTGCTTACCCAGTTGTGCATGATTTTGTACCCCTCCTTCCATCAAACCTAAACAGGCCAAAAAATTTGATTTAATGTAAATCATGGTTTTGACATAAAGAATCTTACCATAACCTTTGGCTTGATGACCTATATCCATCCTAGTGACTTCACCCAATGATACAGCTTCTAATCTAAAGGTATCCACCTAAATAAACAAGACCATATACAAGTTACATTCATGTATACTTACAAGCACTGAGGTCAAACTGGCAAAAACAAATTTAAACAGTTGCCACTTCCTAAAGAATGTACATGTCCACTGTCCACTCTCCAATTTCATGGAAACCTGAATAGTCAACTTTAGTCTAGATAAGAATAAGCTTATAATTGGTAACATAGTTTTTGAAGTTCGTTCATAAGGTTTTAACAGGATCCAAACTTTGGCTTAAGATTTTCACTCCTTAATGTAATGTCCACTTTGCTCTTTTTTACCTACTCTCAGAATAAAAAAATAAAAATGATACAGGCAGACCCACCAATTATTTTGGTTGGTATGTGTGACAATTGAATTTATGCAAATTAAAGTACTATCAACCATTTATACAAATATTTTCTACAACGTTTTAGTAGTACCATACCTTGCCATACTCATTAACATATATGCTAATGTCCTTAGGTTATCAAAGTCTTACATGTAGTTACTCATATTTATATCAGGGGTAAATGTATGTATACTTTTAACACCAAAAGTACATGTACGCACATACAATTTACTTGTATACATAGAAGCATATGCACAGGTTTCAAATTGGGACTCGGCAAATTGCCTGCAAAATGGGATGTTGTTATATGAATGAGAATAGAATCTCACCTGATTCTGAATGAATTTCTCATCATTATGGAGTGAGTGGTATAAGAACCTCTTCCCGGTATCACCATGGTTACCATGTAGAATGACCCACAATGGAGCATCAGTGTAAGCAGCCCATCGGTCACCAGTATGTACTGAGATGTAGTACACTTCAACTGAAATAAAGATAAAAGATAAATACATTTAGCAAACAGAAAATGTTGACTTATTCTTATAATCTATGTGATATGTGCACTACTAACGTACAATCAATATCAATTAATTTGGCCATAAAATACTTTACATTGGTTACCCTATAGGACGATGGCTGCAAGTGAAAATGAGTCTTTGACAGGAAATAAAGATTATTGATTTCCTGATCTACAGATACCTGGCATTGTTTCTTGGTCATCTCTCTTGACCGGTAGCTCTCTAAAGATATCTTGGTCATCTTGACCTCTTGCCATCCATCGGTCAAAAGCAAAGTCCAGTTTCTCATTGGTGTGCTTGTCTTCCATATGAACCTGCAAGAAAGACATACTAGATGCTATTACACGCTTTCTTGTGACATTGAATTGACTAAATTGAGCATCTCCTAGGAATACATACATTCTATTATTATAATACTAAAGGAAATGCATTGATGTTAGAAGATAAAGTTGGAAATCTCCAACCAGGATTGTTTAGCCACATAAAAATAATTGTCTTGTTAGTTTTCATTGCTACATGCCCATTTAACACATTGACTACTAATCACAAAATACTGTACAAGAAATTATTTTCTGTGATATTACAATGTACATGTACTTTCACAAATTTTGTAAATCCAGGCTACTTATAGTAATGGAAAAATAAAAATAATGGCATATTATCCACTCCAACTAGTCCAATATTGTGAAAATATCTGTTCAAGAATATATTGGCTTACACATGTGCATGTACAGTAAAACAAAAATAGAAATGCAAGTAAGATTTTAAAAAACAACTCTTATTTGGACAGATAATGGGATAAGAAAGTAATGAAGTTGTATGCATGTACCTCTTTGAGATGCCAACCTTCCCATGATGCATCCTCATGGTAACCAATCCGAATTTTGTAGATTTCTCCAATGTATCCCACTTGAATCTGTGTGTAACAATAAAAATATTAATATTTGTTACTCTTAATCTAACTCTTTCTCAAGTGACTGGAATATATTCAATTCAAGAACTCCCTCAAAGAATGCCCCCTCAGTTAAGAAGTTTGCATTGCGATCCATAGGCATCATTCAAGAAATCATATGTTCTTCCTCTAGGAAAAATGATGATTTCACAATCCTCAGCAGATCACAATACCTTGTTGCACAAGAAAGTAATATGGGTTTTCCACATTATTCCTTCATTTGAAAATGTTGCCACTCAGAGAACTTGTGTCATTTAATTGTGTATTTTTTATGCTCTAACTGCTATCTATGCCTCATGAGTGTATAGTTAAATGATTCATTTCTTCAGAACTTTAAATAAAATCATAATGATACATGTCCAAGGGGTCTCATTCATCAGCCAAATGTCACTCTGACCTCCTTTCATATATCCTATATTAAAGAATGGAACAGATTGCCTGTTGATGCAAAATATACTACAAATCTTCCTATGTTTAAGGGGTTATCTACAACTTTCTTTCTTGAAAAGATTATAATTTTCCTTTTGTTTTATAGTCTTCCTCACATTTAAGTTGAGGACCTGTAATCATGTACTCATCAATGTACTATACGTAAGTGTGCTGTGTGTGTATGTGTCTGTAGGGTAATCCATTTTTAAAGGGGCCATATTCTCAAATGATATATTTCGGCTATTTATTTGTATGAATGTGGCCAACTGAAAGTAAAAGAATATTATCTCACATCAAATGTTTCTTTTCTGCCTGGTTCAAAGCATCCTTCATCTTTCCTGTCCTTGTTCAGAAGAAGAGAATCAGACTTGCCATCCTTCCCATAAACCATCAGTTCCACCAAGGCATTATGGGAAGGCTTAGAGTCGTCATGAGTAACTACGGTGACTGTCCACTCACCCTCTGTTAAAAAACAAACAGTGCAGGATCAAGAAGACGCAGACCAATATTCCAATCTCAGAACAGTGTTTCATTGCTATACATGCATTCATCACATAAAGGTTCATTTGCATAATCCATTACAGGATATGTATGAGATATCTCATTTTTAAAAAGAATGGCAGAATTATTGGTCCATACAATATAAGTACAAGAGAAACACCTGATATACACAAGTAAAGGATAGTAAATACATCTACTCACCAGTTTCTTTGATATCAGGCTCTGAAGTTAAAGGGAGAAGAGAATATAATAAACAAATTTATTGATATTCATTTATTCATTTTCATTTCCTATTTATCTACTGAGCTATTAATATTTATCTTATTTGTTTATATAAACATATTAAACCAAGATTACACTGATTTTCATTTTAAACATTCACAGATATAATTATCAAAAATGATAAATACATTCAGCAAAGACATTTAAAATAAATTGTCATAAAATATAACAAAGATAATGATGATTATATGAACGACATGTAAAGTATGACCTTAAACAGTGAATCACAAGTCATTAAAATTGGCAGTCAAGTAAAAAAAAAAAACAATAATAAGCTTCCTGTATCTTCAAAGCAAAGCTTGAGTTCTTACAGCAAAAATGATTTGGGACGAATCTGTAAGATATGTCCTCATATTGTTCCATTAACATATACATATACCTACATGTACGCAAGATTATAATCACGTTTGGATAATGATTTCAGAAGAAATGTTGAGAAAATATCAAAACAGTCGGTCAAACTGAGATTTGGAGAGGACCGCTATCTCGCCAGCAGTCTCGACACAACACACACACACAGATCCGATGCGAATTGTGTGCATTTGATATAGTCATAAATTTTCCACGTGGCTAGAGCCAAGTACGCACGTCACGGGCGTACTTGGATGTCCCGACCAGCTACAGAAATTATGCTTATTTTGCTTTTTTTTTAGCAAATACGCAATTTTCTGTAAATTTCTTTGGTGTGGAGTATTTATTTCCTATGCTTGAGATTTTGGTATGAGCAAGAATGTTTTGATTTCTTTCATCATAACTACATGTACTACTAAAGATTATCTTTAAATTCAAATACTTAAACAAAAAATCTCAATGTGATAGATTATTCACAAAGAGCAAATAATTAGGAATTATTACACGTATGCCAAAATTGAATATTGTATGTAGATATATATTTACAATTTTTCAGAAGTTCTTTATAAGAATTAAAACTATCGATTGAAAATTTAGAAATCATTGGAAAGTTTATTCCAAATTTTGGCACCAGTTTTATTTAAATATTTGCTGAAATGATTCTCAGTCAGATTGACATTACATTGAATTAAGTCTTTCTTGTATCATGGTAATCAAATCCACTTCAATAAATAAATTATGCTACATGTACATTAAATATATCATATCATATCTATATGATGAAGTAAGATACTCACTAGTCTTATCTGTTAATTCCACCATGTCACTCTCTATATCATCAAGTAAGGTCCAGATCCTTACTACATGCTCTTCGTCAGGCTCCAAATCAAAGAACTTTGTTGTAAAGACGTCTGCTCTAATCTCTTTAGTAACTCCTAGGTCGGTTCCGGGATCATTGCTACCTGTCTCTTTCTCTGATTGGCTGATTGCTGGATCATTGATACCTGTCTCTTTCTCTGATTGGCTGATTGCTGGATCATTGATACCTGTCTCTTTCTCTGACTGGCTGATTGCTGGATCATTGATACCTGTCTCTTTCTCTGATTGGCTGATTGCTGGATCATTGATATCTGTCTCTTTCTCTGATTGGCTGATTGCTGGATCATTGATATCTGTCTCTTTCTCTGATTGGCTGATTGCTGGATCAGTTCCTGGCAAAAGGAAATGCAAGTTACACATTTTCTTTATTACTTGGTATCTAATTGATATTAAGGACGCTGAGTACATGTAGCTCAAAGCCTTTGAATGTTAAACTCCCTCATGGGATGATATCCAAAGACAGAATTTTTCCTATACAGTGTGTCCCAAAAAGAACTATACACTTTTGAAATGGCTACCAAATAAAAAATATAACATTCTTGGATAAAAGGTTTGTATGTATATAAGACTCATATCCTCAACTATCATTATGACACCAAAAATTCCGAAAATAACGCATGCTTCAGTGAGTAATGCCCACTTTTGTAAAGGACACAAAAATTATCCTGCGCAGGAATTCACTATTCATTTTGCACCTGGTTATGGAACGCCATGAATGAGTCAAAATTAACGATGGAATATTCAGCCAACAGAGTCAAAGATAAACCAAAAGTCAGAAAAAAACAATTAATATTATGCAAAAATGTTATGTTTCACCATTTGTTTTCATATCATTGATTTATGCTATGACTTCAATTTATTTGTCTTTGTTGGCCGATCGATTCCATCATTAATTTTGACTCCTTCATGGCGTTCCATAACCAGGTGCAAAATGAATAGTGAATTCCTGCGCAGGGTAATTTTTGTGTCCTTTACAAAAGTGGGCATTACTCACTGAAGCATGGGTTATTTTCGGAATTTTTTGTGTCATAATGATAGTTGAGGATATGAGCCTTATATACATGTACATATAAATCTTTCCGGAAGAATCATATATTTTTCTATTTAGTAGCTATTTAAAAAGTGTATTAGTTCTTTTTGGGACGCACTGTATAAGTCCAAGAGTGTTATATCAGCTATACGATTTGTATATGACTGAATAGATTCTTTTGGAAGAAATCCTGCTAAATAAAGTGAGCAATGATATCTCCGACAAAGGTGGTTATGATTGACAGTTATGTCTTTAAGATTCAAGTCACAAACTATTAATAAATCCTCAAGACCAACATCAAAAGGGGAAGCATAAAGAAGGGTACATTAGGTCCGAATGTACCCATAACAGTTATCACTCATGTAGACAGACACAGTTCAAAACAAAGGCAAATGGTATACAGTTATACAGAGATCTGTCAAAAGCAGTAGCACTTAAAAATCCAGAGAACTAAACTGAATGTAGGCCTATGTTTTTTATTCAATTCATGGCTGGGCTGTGTCTTGGACAAATAACCTACAGACAATTATCCATTCTTCCTCATATTCAAGTACCCCTTAAGCCTAACCCTGATTCAGAGGGGGTATACCTGCAGTTGCCCATATATAGGCTAGGCAATACACTAAGATCCAATTCACAACCAAACTTATGGATTACAACATTGACTTTGAGGGTCATTTTTGCAAACCTCATTAGTATACTCATTTACTAAACATACTACATACTTTAAAGGTTGTCTGTTACAACCTAATAAATTGTCGTACAAGTGCAGCGCAAAAAATTGTGTATGCAAACTAGATTCAAAGCGCTATAGTTCCTTCTTTAATAACAGGCTAATTAAATACAAACGTCCCCGGGAGAACAAGAGCCATATATTTCAACACACTTAGTACGATTAAAGCAGAGTAGTGGCCTAATAACGGATTTGTTTGTACCTTTTTTCTCCATGTCCTTTTCATGTTCTTCCTTTGTAAGACATGTCACCCTATATCCAGTCAATTTCCCTTCTTCAGGTCTGTTCCAACTGACTGCAATGGTGGTTGCTTCACAATCTAACTTGGCTTCCAATACAGGGTGAGGCCCTGCAATGTGAACACAGTTTATATTATACAATTACATGTATACATAGTGAACATGGTTTAGTTATCAAGTTACAGTGCAAAGAGCCTTGATGCTGTGAATTTGGTATTTAGCACATTTTGGCAAAAAGAGTGAGTATATTACATATTCCTACAATCATGCTAATCTTCAACAGCAATAGTTTCAAATCTCTTGGGGTTAAAATTGTGAACACATGATTAATGTATTTAAATATACAGATTCTTTTTTTGTTGTTGTTGAAAATTAATTCAAGGTTGATCATTGTTTTTGTAAACTTCTTTTTACAGATTAAAGTGCTTGTGACTAGAAATATATACAGATTGTGTAGCTTTTTAGAAAATATACCGGATACATTTTAGTCTAATAATTCTTGCATTTTGTAAAACATTTGCCACCTGTGTCAGCAACACTTGAGGCCTAATTTCTCAAATGCGCACCAGCAACTATATCAAATCAAGAAATGAGAGTTAACAAATTTAACGTGACCACAATACCACAAGCATAGAGAAAAAGGATGAGATACATGTACAAGAGCAAGCAGGAAGAGACCAAAGAATATATGAATTATTTGAGTCTTTGATCACTTAGATTCAATGCTAGCTGCTACCAATATGTTGATTTATGAAGTTGAAGGTGACACTATCATCTGAACCAAATAATGGAGCATAGTATTGGAAAAAGTGAGAATTTGAAGGCTTATTATTATACAAGTACATTGTAGATGTGTGCATACAAAATGAGTTCAGGTTAGAGGATGAAAAATGCAATAGGTTTGGAGAGTAGAGCTGTGGAACACGTTCATACATTATTCACATGTTTAGCAAGGTGAAAACAATTTGTGCAAAAGTGCAAGTTGATAATTATGTAGTTCTGCTTGAGACTAGTAAAAGAGACATGATCAAAATAAGAAATTCATCAGCATTATCATTTTACTCTTGTATCTTTCAACAAAAAATTAATCTTCTTCCAACCTCTTTGCTACATGGGACTCTATATTGCAAAATGTGTACATGTACTTAACAGAAGTAATTCAAGTAAAGGTAAGGTAAGTTAACGTTGAAAAATACAATCACAGGTGACATAAATAAATGTGGGAAGAAACTTCACAATGTGAGCTAGCATCTATAAACACAGGTTGCAAGTGAAAATAACAAGAAACTGAATGGCTGCTCAAATGAAAAACATCATATTACATTGAGAAAATAAATGAAAGATTAGGAGATAAAAATGAATGAGGGTGAATAAATTGAACAGATTGATAGTATATGATTTCTAATAATGACTGTCATTGGGCCTAATGGATGTCACATCATATCTGATAAGACTATCATTAGATTGCAAAGACTCAGGTGAATAGGTGAGAAGTACTTGAAACCAATATAATATATAAACCCTCTAGGTTGTTGTTCCATGCCCCCTTGTGAAATGTGCATCTTATTTTCGATCAGCCTTCTCAGTTTTGGTCAACGGCTCTACATGTTTTTGAGAAGTCAAACATGAACATTCATCACAAAAGCTCACTTCAGCATTTGGCTTGGGTAAGATAAAAATCAAATAACAAATACATAAGTACATTTAATTAAAATTGTATCTAAAAAAAAAACAAAACAAAAAAACACACCAGTGGGGTGTAACACAAAGACTTACGATTGATTAAAAGTTAAGATTGATTTTTTCTTGGTAACCTCATTTAAAAACCAGGTACAGTCATGGATTAGGATTAGGATATGATTAAGAGTAGGGTTAGGACTAGGGTTAGGATTAACATCATCAACTTTGGAGCATCCCGTCCATGATGAGGCTACCGAGAAAAAATCAATCGTAACTTTTAATCAATCGTAAGTCTTTGTGTTACACCCCCCAGAATACATAGCACTAGCAACAAAGAAGGCTATATAATAAATTTTGCCATTCCCTTAATTGGATCAGATTAATGTTTATGTTGATCTCCTCATTGTTTTAATACTCGGGTAAAGCAAAATGTATTGTACATGCATAAAAGCTAAACATTGCTAGACAACAGAATCTACTACTTTGTTTACTTACTGCCCTGCAAAGACATGTCTTTAACATGATTTGTCAAGGAATAGTAGGACACACATTTAATGTATGCAAACAATGATCACGACATCAATACTGACAGTGATATGAAATTAATGAAAGCGGACACAAATCAATGTAGAGAGCAGAATGATAGGAGACTCACTCTCAGGTTCTAATGTGTTAGCATCCACAGTAGCTGGCTCACTCTCCAGATGACCATTCAATGTGATGATGGTGATGGTGTAACTAGTCTTTGCCTTCAGACATGAAATTGTTAGATTGGTTCTGTCTGCATCCACGATCCTGACCTCTTCTTCATCTGATCTGTAACCTTCATCAGCACTGACCTGGTCCTTATCATCTGATCCCTGATTGGCTTGCTGTGTTTGACCCTTGACCTTTGATTCAGGTCTAGGGTCAAGTGAGTCATTGTTTTGTTCCTTCTCATCATCTTGTTCAAGAGTGGCATCTTTCAAGTCTTTCTCAGGATCATCAGACTTCTCCTTTTGATCTGCTATGCCATTGCTTACTTCCTTCTTCTGAATCGATGACTTATCAGCTATGTCTCTATCATCCATTATGTCTTTCTTCTCCTCATCTGTCTTTGCTTCATCTTTTTCATCTTGGCCGTTTTGAGTTTCCTCGATAGTCTTGTTATCTGTTGACTCATCACATGCCAGGTCACCAGACTCTTTCTCTCTCTCTGTCTCTTCTTCTTTCTTTTCTTTCTTATCCTCTTTTACAGCATCCTCCTGCTCTACAGTCTTGCTATCTGGTTTGTGATCACCTGACTGTTGTTCTTGGTCACCTGTTATCCCATCAATAAGATCATGTGACTGGGGTATGCATGTGATCTTGTATCCAGTGACAGTGCATTCTGGTTTAGTCCATGAGATGTTGATTGAATTGACTGAGCTCTCACTATTAAGACTCTCTGCAGGTTTGGGATCTTTAACAAGAAGAATATTATTACATGTGTATCATACATCATTAAGTACATATGTACATGTACATACAGTACATAAAATGGAATTTAGCAATCACACATGCAATGTACATATACAATGTACATTGCATGTGTGTATATAATTAACTCTTATCTAGACATGTTCAAAAACTTGGCATATGATACAACGCACAGTTACATGCAGACTTCATTGCAGTGTATAAACCTTCCAAATTTTTTAAATCTTAAAATTGACAGTTAATATATTACTAGAAATTTTTTTTTCAAATAAACTCCTTATGTACTTAATTTAGTGTAATTCAACTTGTATAAAATTGGAGAAATAACACAAACATTCATATACTAAGTTTTACAAAAACTCTTGAACTCAAATTCATATTCAGTTTAAATAGGAAGATTGCACCTTTTTTTAAAAAAATAGTGTATGCATATACAGCCAGTGCTTTGGATTATCACAATACGAACTCTAAGTTACATGTAAGTGTACATGGGAGTTCAGCTTACAAAGTCCATGTAATGTTTATAGATACATTGTATTTTTATTTTAGCAGGCATCAAATATGTGCAGTATCTTTTCTGAGCATGAACTTACAAACAATAACTGTTGTTTTCCCTTGAATAGTAACCGATTCACTTTGCATCTGTCCATTGCAAGTCACTATGGTAGCAGTGTACTCTACTCCTGATTCCAATCCAGTGAATGTAACACTGGTCTCTTCTCCATCTATCTCCTTCACTTGATCCTCCTCCAGAGCTAAGGCACAGGCCGTCTCTTTGACTTGACTTTGATCCTCTCCTCAGAGCTAGGAAGGCCGTCCTTGACTTGACCTTGATCCTCCTCAGAGCTAGGAAGCCGTCCTTGACTTGACCTGAATCTCCTCAGAGCTAGGAAGGCCGTCTTTGACTGACCTTGGTTCTCTCTCACAGCTAGGAAGGCTGTCCTTGACTTGACCTTTGACCTCCTCACAGCTAGGAAGGCCCTCCATCTTGGTCAGAGTGACCTTGTACCTGCTCCTCGACCATCATCATGTTGCCATGACAACACGATAGTAATCATGGGTTGGCTCAATCACTGGTTCAAATACTGGGCTGGGAGCTATGGAAAGGGTTAGGGTTAGTATCATACAGACAAAGTAATTCAATCACCTACATTAGCACAGCACAATTTGTTAAGATTAGTGTCTTCAAGAATTCTTAATTTATAAACGTATTTCCTTTCCTTAAACCATTTACAAGGAAAAACTAGCATGTCCCATATAAATGTCTATAAATGGCCCCATATGAATGTAGTTAATAAACATGTATTATAGAAATGTTAGTATTCAGTGCTTGTTATTTGTATCAAGGACAACTATATATTCCTCATAAGTTCATACAAACATTAACATAAAAATACACAAATTAAAATGTTATTGGTTAATATTTCCAAACTGTTGTTTTCTTTTTCTTCTCCTTCTTTGATCTAAATTTCTTATAGTTCTTCTGGATTGTTCTTGCAGCATTGTCCTCCTCTGAAATTTCTATGGGAGCTTGCAAATTTAAGATCAACATTCAATCAAATTATAAATCTGTATCTATGTTTACGATCATTACAAAATAGGAAATATAATACCCAGAATAATTCACACGTACAAACAAAGTCCTTATATAAAAACAGATGAAACTTACTTGTAATTGCTTCTGTTTTAGCAGGTTCACTATACTCTGATCCAGCTAAGGTAACTATAGCAACCTCATAAAGATGACTAGACTTAAGACCAGTCACTTCAAGGCTTGTCTCATCCTCTCCAACCTCCTTCATTTCCTTATCTTCACTCTCTTTCTTACTCTTCTTTGTATCCTTGTTAGAAGATTGCTTCTCCTTAGGGTCTGTGAAGAAAAGAAATAATAATGTAAATCTAGTTCTTATTGTGTTTCAACTTCAACAATTTATGATATCTATAAGTACACGTAATGCAGAATATAAATGTATGCATAGACTATTCTGCTATGGCCAGAGTGAGAGATTTCACATTTCGTGTTGGTAGTGTTAGTAGAGTGAAATCCTGCTAAAATCGAGCTCAACCATGAGCTCAGATTTTAAAAATCGATACCGATATCCCAATATGCATGGATCGATAGCTTAACACCGTCTGCTGAAGAAAAGTGGCGTTGACTCAATTCTTTGCGAAGTACCAGATTCATTATTTAAAACTGCTCGAATATATCTGAAGAAGGTCCTAAAAGGGTAGAATCATAGGCCTACCAGTAAATTGATAATCAATCCTTCTTCAAGCCTCTCTTTGGTACTAATTTACTTCATGATGGATATATTTTGACGAAGCAGTAAGTTTACAGTTCATACATGAATCTCATGCAGTTATTGCAAGCACCAGGAAATCGTGCGCTACCTAATTCACTTCAAAGCTGTGTCAGTCGGTGCAGCGGTTAGGTTCAGATTAGCAGTGAATGATCATGCCTTTTGTTCTGAAAATATGGATTGAGAAGTCACCCGCGTTGATGATATTAATTATTCCCTATACGATTTACTATGGAATATCTTATTTTGTATTTTCCAATTATTTTTTCCAATGAAGTTAGATGAAATTTCAAAGATGAGACATCTGTGGGCAAAAATAATGTCCCAAGAAGAAAAGTACATAATGGAGATTAATACAGACAGATCTGTCATGCACTCCAGCATATGAGTATAGCAAAGGTAATGTAGATTACTGCCAGCAAAGGACATAAACACTAAGCTGAGATTTGAACCATAAACCTGTGGATTGGAAGGCATGTGAATGAATCGGGTACATTTTGAACCACCACAACTTGGATTAATTAAAACTGAAACAGAAATATTCTACAAAAATAAAATAAAATATGGAAATTATTGGAAGAAAAAAGAAATGAATATGACATGCAGGCACAACAAAATGTATGTGTAGGGTTTCCACATCAACAGGCTGAGCACTACAAAAGTTGGATGAAGATGGCAAAACCTCATGCTTATATTAATGACAAATAGAACAAACTTAAAATGAATAACAAGATTAAATGATCCATGAATCTTACACTCACTTGAGGTGAAATTTTGTAACTGCCATATATGTGGTGATATCAACTCACCAGGGCCAACTGGCCGGGGTTCCCCAAATCAGCCCTTTGTCATCTGCGTAAAATTAGCTTGTCATGTGACAAGCATGCCTGAATGACTTTTGGCCCCACCAACATGAGACAATCGCCAGAGTAATTTTGACTGATAGCAGAGTTATTTGGCATTTTTGGAACTTGCAGGTAAAACTAATATTTACCTCAAATGAAAATTGTGATTTTTATTTTTTTGATTATCTGTATCTCTATCTATCAGCAAGGAAGATCCAGTTTAAGCACATGCATGCATGATATATTTCCTACTCATAGATTGTAAGCTAGATCAAACGATTCTTGCTCCAGAGATTTTCAGAGCTTGTACCTCCTTGGGATTACATATACAAAGAAAGAACAAAACTGAGTGACTATAAACACATGAGTGAATAGGACTTAAAATATAGGGAAAATGTGCTTCATCTCATTCAAACTACCTGATTTTGCCGGTCCCTTCTTCAGCTTAAACTTCTTGAATTGCTTCTGTATTTTCAGTGCAGCCTTTTCAGTTTCAGGATCATCCAAATCAATATCAATCTCTTCTGATGGATGTGTGAGGGTGATAGCAAGCAAAGAGCAGTGGCAGTGTATAATGTGCATGTAAAGCATTTAATAATCATCACTTAATTCATTGCTTTAATCATGTGAGGAATATGCAATACTTGTCTTATTTTTTGTGGTTCACAAAATGTGGCAATTCTGAAGAAATTATTATTTTT
>CALNVZ010003429.1:1904577-1928348 GCA_940671915.1 Paracentrotus lividus
ACAAAATACTGTACAAGAAATTTTCTTATATTACAATCATTGTACTTCACAATTTTTAAATCCAGGCTACTATAAATGAAAATAAAATAATGGCAATACCACTCCAAACTAGTCCAATATTGTGAAAATTCTGTTCAAGAATATATGGCTTACACATTGCATTACCAGTAAAACAAAAATAGAAATGCAATAAGATTTAAAAACAACTCTTATTGACAAGTATAATGGATAAGAAAGATATGAAGTTTTATGCAATTACCTCTCTGAGATGCGCAACCTTCCCATGAGATCCTCATGGTAACCAACCAATTTTGTAGATTTGCTCCAATGTATCCCACTTGAATCTGTTAACAATAAATATTATTTTTTACTCTAAATCTAACTTTTCTCAAGGATCTGGAATATATTCCAAATTCAAGAACTCCCTCAAAGATGCCCTCAGTAAAAGTTTGCATGCGATCCATAGGCATCATTCAAAAACATATGTTCTTCCTCAGGAAAAATATATTCACAATCTCAGAGTCCACAATACCCTGTTCACAAGAAGTAATATGGGTTTTCCACATATCCTTCATTTGAAAAGTTGCCATCAGAGAAACGGTGTCATTAATTGTGTATTTTATCCTAAACTCTATCTATGCCTCAATGAGTGTATAAAGTTAAATGATCATTCTTCAACTTAAATAAAACATAATGATCATGTCCAAGGGGTCTCATTCGATCAGCCCAAAGTCACTCTGACCTCTCATATATCAATTAAAGAATGGAACATATTCCTGTTGATGCAAAATATACTACAAATCTTCCTATGATTAAGGGTTATCTACAACTTTCTGTTCTTGAAAAGATTAAATTTTCTTTTGTTTTATGTCTTCCTCACATTTTAAGTGAGGACCTGTAATCATGTACTCATCAATACTATCCGTAAGTGTGCTGTTTGTGTATGTGTCTTAGTCATCCATTTTTAAAGGACCATATTCTCAAATGATATATTCGGCATTTATTTGTATGAATGTGCCAACTGAAAGTAAAAAAGAAATGTATCTCAATCAAATTTCTTCTCCGGTCAAAGCATCCTTCATCTTTCCTGTCTTGTTCAGAAGATAGAAGAATCAGACTGCCCCTCCCATACCATAACAGTCCACCAAGCATTATGGGAAGCTTAGAAGTCGTCATGAGTAACACGGTGACTGTCCCCACTCACCCTCTTAAAAAACAAACACAGGATTCAAAGAAACGCAGACCAATATTCCAAATCTCAGAACAGTTTTCATCTATACATGCATTCATCACATTACAAGTCATTTGCATAATCCCATTACAGGATATGTATCTAGAAATCTCATTTTAAAAAGAATGCCAGAATTATTGGCTGCCATTACAAATAGACAAGAGAAACACCTATATACAAAGTAAAGGATAGTAAATAACTACTACACGTTTCTTGATATCAGCTCTGAGTTAAAGGAGAAGAGAATATAATAACGAATTTATTATATTCACTTATTTCATTTCTCATTTCCCTATTATCACTGAGTTAATAATTATCTATTTTTATATAAACATCATAAACCAAGAACACTGATTTCATTTTAAACATTCACAGATATAATTATCCAAAAATGATAAATACATCAGCCAAACAATTTAAAAAAATTGTCATAAAATATAACCAAAGATCAATGATGATTATATGAACGACATGTAAAGTACCTTAAACAGTAATCACAAGTCCATTAAAATTGGCCCATCAAAGTAAAAAAAAAAAACAATTAATAAGCATTCCATGATCTCAAAGCAAACTTGAGTTCTTACAGCAAAAATGATGTTGCGGAACGAATCTGTAAGATATTCCTCATATTGTTCCATTAACAAAATATACCTACATGTACAAGATATAATCACGTTTGGATATATATTTCAGAAAAAGTTGAGAATAAATATTTCAAAACAGCGGTCAAACTGAGATTGAGAGACCCGCTAATCTCGGCCAGCAGTCTCGACCAACACACACACACAGACCGATCGAATGTGTGCATTTATATATCATAAATTTCCACGTGCTAAGCCAAGTACGCACGTCACGCTTACTTGGATGTCCCGACCCCAGCTACAAAATTATGCTTATTTTGCTTTTTTTTAGGCAAATACGCAATTTTCCTGTAAATTTCTTTGTGTGAGTATATTTACCTATGCTTGAGATTTTGGTATGAGCAAAATGTTTTGCATTTCTTTCATCATAACTAATTACTACTAAGATTATTCTTTAAATTTCAAATACTTAAACAAAAAATCCACCCAATGTTATAGATTATTCACAAAGAGCAAAATATAGGAAATTACCACGTATGCCAAAATTGAATATTGTATGAGAATAATATTACAATTTGTCAGAAGTCTTATAAAAATTAAAAACTATCGAGAAAATTTAGAAATCATTGGAAAGTTTATCCAAATTTGCCACCCATTTTAATTTAAATATGCTGCAAATATTCCCCAGTCAGCAGTGACATTACATTGATTAAGTCTTCTCTTGATCATGGTAAATCAAATCCACTTCAATAAATAAATTATGCTACATGTACATTAAATATACATATCCATATCTATATGATGATAAATACCTCACTAGTCTTACTGCTTAACCACCATGTCACCTCTATATCATCAAAGTAAGGTCCAGATCTACTAACTGCTCTCGTCAGCTCCAAATCAAGAAACTTTTGTTGTAAACGTCTGGCCTCTAATCTCTTATATCCTAGGTCGGTTCCGCATCATTTAACCTGCTCTTTCTCTGATTTGGCTGATTGCTGATCATTGATACCTGTCTCTTTCTCTGATTGGCTGATTTGCTGATCATGATACCTGTCTCTTCTCTACTGGCTGATTGCTTGGATCATTGATAACCTGTCTCTTTCCTGAGTGGACTGATTGCGGTCATGATATCTGTCTCTTCTCTGATTGCTGATTGCTGATCATTGATAATCTGTCCTTCTCTGATTCGCTGATGCTGGATCCCAGTTCCTGCAAAAGGAAATGCAAGTTACACATTTTCTTTATTACTTGTATCTAATGATATTCAAGGACGCTGAGGACAGTACTCAAAGCCTTTGAATGTTAAAACCTCCCTCAGGATGATATCAAAAAACAGAATTTTTCCTATACCCAGGTCTGTCCCAAAAGAACACATACACTTTTGAAATGGCTAACCAAATAAAAAATATAACATTCTGGATTAAAAGGTTGTATGATATATAAGACTCAATAAACCAATCAACAATCATTATGACACCAAAAATTCCGAAAATAACGCATGCTTCAGAATGAGTAATGGCCCACTTTTGTAAAGGACAAAAAATCATATCCTGCGCCAGGAATTCACTATTCATTTTGCACCTGGTTATGGAACCATGAATCAGTCAAAATTAACACTGGAATTTCACAACAGAGTCAAAGATAAACCAAAAAGTCAGAAAAAAACAATTAATATTATGCAAAAATGTTATGTTCACCATTTTTTTCATACATCTTATCTATGATTCAATTATTTTGTCTTTGTTGCATCCCGATTCCATCCATAATTTTTGACTCCTTCATGGCGTTCATAAACCAAGCAAAAGCATAGTGAATCCTGCCGCAGGTTAATTTTTGTGCCTTTACAAATGGGCATACTCACTGAAGCATGGGTATTTCGGAATTTTTTGGTCATAATGATAGTTGAGATAGAGCCTTAATATACATGTAATATAAATCCTTTCCGGAGAATCATATTTTTTTCCTATTTAGTAGCTATTTAAAAGTGTATTAGTTCTTTTGGACGCACTTGATATAAGTCCAAGAGTTTATATCACTATACATTTATATGACTGAATATATTCTTTTGGAAGAAATCCTGCTAAATAAAGTGAGCAAATGATATCCTCTCCGACCCCAAAAGGTGTTATGATTACAGTTATGCTTTAGATCCAAGTCACAAACATATAAATCCTCAAACCAAAAATCAAAAGGAAGCATAAAGAAGGGACATTATGTCCGAATTACCAAACAGTTACACTACTAGACAGACACAGTTGAAATAACACAAAAGCTAAAAATGCACTAGACAGTAAACAGTACAGGTCAAGACTACTAAAAAAATACGCAGTCCGATACACTTAAAAAAATTTCCAGACGAACTGTAATAGCCATAACTCCTAACGGTATATGCGGGACCTATGTGTTTTATTCAAATGTAAACATGTCGTGGCAGGCACAAGGTCGTTTACCTTAGCGAAGTCGCAAATGCAATGATAACAACCTATAACGAGACAATTTAGCACACATCTATGCCTAACAATTCCAATTTATTTACCCTTACTACAGGGCACACGTAGGAAATCCCTGAAGTATAGCTATGTACGAGCGAGGACTGTGCAATGCATATACATTCAAACACAGGCAACGTTTGATAGTGACCAACCTAGCGCCAGTCCTACGACCAGTTGTGACCGCCGACTATAAATAGGAAGACGGAGACCGAGAAAGATTGAAGCACTAAGATTCCATTTCAATACCTTCTCCAAGAAAAAATATAGATTACAAATCCATAAATAGACCCCAGAATTCTTTGGAGAGGATCAGATTTTTAAGCAAACCTCTATTAGGCATTTGCAACCAAAATTTTAACTAACAAATACACATGCACATCACATTAATGTAACCTTAGATCGGTTTATCTATACCTAATCACAAATTTATCATACACAGTGCTAGCCATAGAAATTTAATGTAGCCCAAACAATAAGTATTCAAAATGAGCGAACCAAGTAGTTCGCTTCATATTTCGATATTAAAACAGTGGTAATCTTAAATTACAACAACAGTTTGAGCCGTATGTAATTTATATCAAGTAGTCCGATAGTATGTTCAACAACAACTTAGAAACGATAAATATATATGCAGAGTAGTGGCCAATAAAACGAGACCCACATTTGTTATTAGCCTATCCTTTGTTTGCTCCTATTGTCACTATTTTTTCGTCCCACATTGTATCTTCCTTATGTAAGATCTATAAAAGTCTATCTCCTCCAATATCCTAATTAACCCCAACTAAAATATTCCCATATTTCTTCAAGTCTTTGTCTCCATTAAATCTGACACTGTGGCAGTGATGAGTGCATTCTCACTTAATCTAAACATTGCATTATCCAAAAGGATACCGAGCCAGATAAGTGAGCTAAGACTAGCAATAATTGACACCAAGTTAAAATAATACAAAAGAATGTGAACAAAGACGAAATACCTTTCTCAATAGATAAATGAATATCAATGTTATAGAAGTAATCAAGTTGAAATCAGAGTCATAAACGTTCGTGAGTGTTGAATGCAGCATTCATCAAGTTGTATTGAATAGCCCGCAACTTTATGTCTCCTTTTTGGAAATATCCTATGTACCTGTTATTTCACATTTGATGATGGCAACCATAAAGTATTGAGTATATACATTCCTTACAATCATTTGCGATATTGATCAGTCTCTCAAACTTATACGCTAGTATAGTTATCAGCATCCTATTCTTATGTGAGCGTATATGAAAATTGTAAGACACACCATATTGTTGAGTAATATGATAGTATTATTAATATAGCATAGCTTCACTTAATATATTCATTATGGTGTTATAAGCTTATCATTAAGCCTGTGTATATATTTTGAATAATATATACATATTCGAAGGCGAATTTATCATATATGCTTTTGCTTAATAACTGCTATTTATAGGTCAAGATATCAAAGGTGCTAAATTCCACGAAACATGTAATTATCAATATACAGATAATTCTGTTATCTTAGAGTAAAAATCTATTGAAAGTCTCCGATTAATCATATTTTTATTGAGAAATACACTAAAAATGTATTTTCTTCCGACATTTCGCTAAACTACCTCGAAAATTACTACGCACCGTGAATAGTACTCGAGACAACACTTGCAGCAAAGCTAACACCTACAATCATCCAGATACGCAGAACCAGATAATAAACATACTCCATTCTAAATACAGATAATGAAAAAGGATAACAGAATTATAAAACACGCGCAACCGGACTGAAACTATCACCACAAAGCTACATCATGAGCAAAATATGCGAATCTGAATTTACAATACTGAACACGTACAAAAACGACACACAGCAGAATAGTATGCCGAGCCTATCATAGGATCATTGAATAGTAAATTGACCTGCATAATATTTTCGAACCCAATGATACACTTCTAAATACGAAATCAACGTATGAAACCTTTCTTATACTTACTGCTACCTAATAATGATTATCATTGACGTTAATGTGACACTAATCATCCTTAGACCAACTATAACTATGACAGCATTAGTTATAAGACTTAAAAGAAATGAGAAATATGAAAGGCCTAGATCCTAATACAAGATGACATTGTATGAGACATTGAGATGGAAGCCTACAAATCCAGAGATACAGAGTTGATAGAGATGAGAATGGGCAAGTGAGTTTCCTAGCTACTAAACACGAAAAGTTAGTCTACAAGTGCTTAGTGCAGTAACTAACATATTACCAACACACTTAGCGTGCATTAGATTATAAAGCAACAAGGAGTATGAATAAACAAATTGTAGCAAGAGTATAGTGCAACAACTGATACATTATGTAGTACTAATAGCTCCAGACTAAGTAATTATAAAAACAATTTATGTCGAAAAATGTAAGAAAGAGACATTATGATCAAATAAAGGAGAATTTTTTTCACAAGCACTATAGTTATACATATTTTACCTGCTCTAACCAACAAGAAATAATATTATCTATCATATACCCAACCCACTCTATTAGCTACATTGTGATCAGTATATATTGGAGCAAACACTGTGTAAATCAGATACTTCACCAAGGAGTATATTTCAAAGCATAAAGGTCCAAACTGACTAAACAGTATAAACTGATTCTAAAGAAAAAAATTATATCAAACCTTTATCACAGCTTGACATTAAGATAAATAGATATGGAGAAGAAAGAAGAAACTTCACAAATAGAAAACACCAGCGTTGAAGCGACACTCTAACTAAACCATAGATTAGCAAAGTATGCACCAGAAAAAATACAAGAGAAATCTGAAGTATCTAAAGCAATACACACATTAATGAAAATATCTATCATGAATACATATAGATAAAAAATGAATAAAATGAAAGAAATATAGCAAACGATAAAGAATTGATATATGAGAGGGTCGAACAAACTAGAACCTAAGACATATCTGATAGAAGAGAATATTGATTTCTAATAATGCAAACTACTCATTAGGGGCCTTATTTAGATAAGAGATGTACACATCAAATATCTCGCAAAATAAGACGTATCTAAATTACCATCTAGCACAAATGACTACCAGACCATGAACCACGTTAGAAGTACTGAAAAGCCAAAATTAATATAAATACCCCTTATAATGGTTGTGAAAAAAGAAAACACCCAAAGGTTCTATTGAATACAAACATCCCTCATAGGTTGCTGTCTACAATGCCCCCATATGTGAGTTGACCCCATAAAGTGATGCAGTCATTAATTAATTCGAATACAAGCAACCCTTCTCTTAAGAGTTTTGTGAAAGAAGAAGTCAACAGCCCCCGGTTCTTACTATAAAGCAAATCACTTGATAGACAGTTACACAAAACTACTAACCATGCATCAACAAGAAAGCTCACTTCGAGCTAATTAATACGCGTCTTTATGGTTGGTAAGATAAGAAATAACAAAATAAATAACCACAATCTTACATAGACAGTAACCATTTAATAAAATACTAACATTGAAAATCTAAAAAAAATAACAAACAAAGACAAGAAAAACTACAACCTAGTAAGGGACCCTTTAAGTTGAAAAAAATGGATAACAAACAAAAGACTCTACTCAAGACGGAATTGAACTAAACCAGTTAAAGCATTGACCTTTATCATTTCTATAATAGCAGAAGTAACCACATTTAAAAAATACACTAAAGCACGCTTACAGCTGATTGGATAATAAAAAGAAGATATAAAAGAATATGATTAAAGTAGTAGACCCGAGTGTAGGACGTTAGGTGTTATGCCACTTAACTTAACACTCAAACCTTACCAACTTCCTGGAGACAATCCCGCCATAATACGTAAGCATGACCGAGAAAAAAAATCAATTTATAAACAAGAACCTTTTAAATCAATGCGTAAGTCTTTGTTGTAACACCACCCCAGAAATAACAATAGCAACTAGAGCTATATTCACAAAGCAACCGACCTATAATTAATAACCAAAAAACTAATGATGCCAATATCCTCTATTTAATTAAACCTCTAGAAATTGAAAGAAAGAATTTAATGTATGATCTTTCCTCAACTAAGTGTTTGATATTACTATCCAGGCCGATAAAAGCTAAAATTAATACCTTGTACATGCATAAAAGCAACAAGAGACTAATATCAATAATGAACTCCCAGACAATTCAGAATAAGCGTATCGTAGCATTATGAAGAGTACTAAGACTACATGAACCCTTGCCAAGTTATAACACTGTACTTTCACACCCAATGATTATCGTTCAAGGAACCCAAGGTACGCAAAGCAAAGACACATTTAAAATTGATATGACAAAAAAACCACTCAAGATGACACGAAAGACAGATCAAAAATTAACTCCAACTTTCACAAACTATCTGATCAATGAATTACAAATGAAATAAGCACGGACACAGAATTATATCAAACCCCTGTAAGGAGAGCAGTGTGAAGTAAATATAGGAACCATCCACATACTCATATCCTACTGAAGTTTTCGCATTCCAGATAGCAAACTCAAACAGAGCACATGCTCAGACTCCATCCAAGAATATAAAAATCACACCTTCTAAGTTTCTGAAAAATGAAGATAGGTAATGTTAATCAGGTGATTGTAGCACTAGCTACTCAACTGCAAGAAAAATTAACTAGTACTTTTTGCACTGTCAGACTTTAGTAAGAAAATTTAGAATAGAAATTTAGAGTTCTCAGTTGTCACACCTCCGTACATCTCACGAACCTCAACTAACTGACCCCTCATATACATTTATCTATTCTGATACAACTTGAGTGAGACAAGCTTCATGATCAAGCAACATTAAGCACAGTCCTTTCCAATCCACTCTATCATCCTGACTTCCCATATTCCCGGACACTAGACAAGATTGTATTAGGACCCTACTCTTTAATTTTCTGAGGTAGTCAAGCTATAATAAGTATTATGTTCCTTCTCATCATACTAGAGTACTCCTTTCAACGGGAGTGCATCCCTTCAAGTCTTTCTCAGAAGATCAATTACAACTTCTGACCTTGTTTGATCTGCCTGTGTCTATGACCAAATCTGGAAAACTTACATTCTATATCATTCTTAGAACATCGCCAGAAGCTTATACCAGACCATACCTATCCTTCTAACTAACACCTTAATAATGTCCAAGTACAAGAATCTTATACCCTTCTAACGTGCAGATTAGTAAGTCAGACATTTCTCCCTTGCCTTCACTAATACATATTACCAGTATACAATGAACTATAGACCTTTAGGGCTCGAACGATTAAAGATAGGAAGTTTAAATACCAGTGTTCCACACCACTACTAAACAATACAGATATCTCTATCAAAATAGCTCTTAGGATGATGACTAGAATTAGAACTCCAAAGTCATCTCATTTGAACACACTTCAACGTAACCACCAGGTCACACCAGAAATCTACATTAACTCTCTTTCGACTGTCTCTTTTTACAATAATGAACATATAACTTATCTCCCAGGTTTTTGTGATCCATCACTTCACTCCTTATAACACACTTCTACCCAAGTTTAGAATATTACTAAAGCACTCTCCTTACGGTGGACAGACAGACTGCATAACAAACCAGTTTCACACACCTTTATGACATCAATATCCCATCCAGGATGTATATTAGTTAGAAAACTTCATCCTGGTTAAAAAAACTGTAGTTACTAGGTTCTTTGTCCCCACACGTTAAAACAATATAGAAACCTATGCTGAAAGAGAAGTACCACCTAAAATCAAAAGATACCGTAAATATCAAGAATCACCCAACAAAATAAAGTAATACAAATGAAGGACTTTCCACACATAAATGCCTCACCTTGATGTAGAAATGTTATCTATCCTTACTACCTAAAAATGGAAGCATCACAATTTAGCAATTTCCTAGTTTTATACACTAATGTTATTGGTTCTTCCGTTTAGAATCCATATGAGAATAAAAGAACTTGAAATCGTCACACTTAGAAGATACAAATGGCGATATACTGACTAAGCTTCCACCATGCATATTACATCCAACTACTACAGATTATAATTACATACCTTCTTCGACATATGTACAAACCTCTTAGATATAATTAGGTTGAAGTATTACTTAAGATAGCACACCATTGACAAGAAAAGAAATATTATCCATGTAATTTTTGTCACCACCCCTTTTCAGCTGTCTTCTTAATTTCATCCAATTTCAATATTAAATGCTTAATAAAATTTCAGAATGACCAACTGATATGTTCATCATCCTACTTACTGATGAAGATAATAATACCCCCAAATAAATAAAATAGGAAAGAACTTTAGAGCAAATGTATCACACTTAAATTGGCTCCACATTCTGAAAATTAACCTAACTACCATATAATACATATATCTCTCCTCAATTTGTTCCCTGATCTTATTTTCAAAACGTGATTGTACCCATATTTTCTTGAAACATTCAATTTTCATAACACAATCATGGATTACTATGGAGGAGAGGTGACAAACAATCTACAATGTGGGGAAGAATAAACATATGAAACATATGTAAAGCATAAATGTTAATACTGTTTCAACTCTTTTTAGATGGTAATAAAACATGTTCAATAAAACTTGGCATAATGAATGCCCCTTGACCTACAGCACGATTGTAGTTATCATTCCATCTTGTCCCAAGAGCTCAAACATGTTGGCTTATACCGTAAATCTTTCTAGGGTTGTTATATTTAAAACAACTTATCTGCGCGCGACAAAATCTATTTACCACCACTCTAAAAAAGATATCTGACCCCAAAAGCCCCAGTATATCGACATCTTGAACGAACTATCCAGCATACACCGTGGATCAAGAGACCAGAGAAAGAGATTGTTTATGTATCCAAAAGGTATATAAGAAAACTTCCGTCCTTTTGATCAACCCATAGAAGTAACTGTTAAAAGGTCAGACCTGTTGAATACGAGATAGTGAACATAAGAACTTTGTCAACTCACTGAGCTGGACTGATTTGAAAATAGCCAAGAAAGTGAGCAAATATCAAAATTGCAAAAGTAGGAAGAAATAACACAAGAACATTCAACCTAAAGAAAATGAAGCCATTAGGAGTCAGACTATACAAAGCACCCAGTCCAAAGATATTGTACAAATAAACAACTTCCTTAAAGCGTCTAAAAGGCACCTCTCAATATTCTCAGGAAATTCGCGTTTAATTATAGCGCGTGTAAGATTGTATGGCACCCTTAGTTTTAGTAAAGAAGAAGTCTGTGTTTGAAACTAAGAGCCGATATGATACTACCTTGCAACCCTTTTTATGCACCAAACGAAAATAATACTAAAGCCACCATTAAAGTTAACGTAAAATTCTTCCGGTAATTTTTTGTTACTCATCAAGCGAAAGTTACGAACTCTAAGCCAAAAGCTTTGCAGTTACTAAACACCCTGGTGCTTAAGAAGGCTAGTCAAACTATAGGGGGAGGACGAGTTGTGGCAGTTTTAGTTGACTTAACTTGCTAAAATTTACCTTATAAATATCCGGCTATAATATAATCAGTCTATGGACATGAATCTACCCACTTTACAATGAGCAGTGTTTTCTAGTTTAGCAACTGCTATCACAATCTTCTACATTTTATTAGACACCACACATACTTTCAAGTCCCCTACATGTCTGAAATTGAAGAACAAACTATCATAATGATTTTTTTTCCACCTCTCTGTGGACTAAAAAAATATTTTCCCTACCTTTATTTGACTGGATGTGCTCTATTAATCTCCCGAGATGAAGAATCATTTACAATTATCAGTAAATGGCACAGATTATTTATATAGTGATAATGAATACTAATTTTATCTTCCTAATTACCCAAAGCTTTACCCAAAACAAGTGATTTAAATAGTTATAAACCGTAGGCATATTACTGCTATCTGTTTCCCCTTCTTTTCAGCGCTTGTAAGCCCTTTCTAAGATGTTAAAATGGGGGCCCTTCATCTGGGTTCTATAGTGCGGCAAATTTGAAAACGGGTATTTTCACACAATTGTTAACTAGTAAAACGTTTTTCAACCTGAGATTAAGAACAAGATTTTAATACAATTCTACTCCCATCATAATATTAGTATAAATCTGGCCTCAAATTCACTTAGTGACCCCATTATATGTATTGTAATGAAACATCTGCAAACAATTGTACCACTTTTAAGTTTCTTTGCTCCATTTCTAAAAAACCCAAAATATATTCTTTAATTCCACGATATTCACTCCTTCACATGGACTTCAGATTATTCTGTATGGTGAGTAGTTGTGCTCTATCGCCCTCAATCGAAGGTCGTTTAGTGGAAAAAACGTGCAAAGTAAAAAAAAAATTTAAAGGCCAACCGATACCTCTCAATTGATTATTATATTGACATTCATAATGAAAAAACCTCATTAGAGTTCTAGCTCCTCCAGAGCTTTTAAGGCATGAGGACCCCATTCGCCTTGAACTAAGTTGTAAGGGTAAGATCCTTTAATCACTCCTCAGAGAACTAGTGTATAATTATAAAAGATGACATGAACACGGCCGACAGTCTCGTTTTACGAAACCTTCACTCGACCCTTGATGCTCTATCCTCACGCAATCGTTATCCCATGTACTATACCCCCGTGAATGTCGCGGTTGTGGTCCGAAGAGGTTCTGGAAACCCCACTTGCATCCAGTACTTTACGTTTTGAGCCATTGGTCCTCCTCACAGCTTAGCGGAAGTAAAAGTTATTTGTCTCCCCGGAACCCTCTTCACTTTCTGTAGCATTTCATAATCCAGACTTTGACCTCACGTCAAAAGTCCTGCCTCAAAGATCTATGAGTGATTATTATGTTATCCTTTAACAACATATCCCTTTTTGTTCTTTTATGAGGCCCACCAGTTTATTCCTGTGAAAAATGTTCCCCCAACTAACCCCGCCCTCTCCCCCTATACTCATTTCTGACCACACACCATAAAGGAATCCTCGGAGCAGTTTGGACGCCCATTCCATATCAATGATGTTGCACATTTGATCATCATCGAATAACTTCTATAATTAGGGATTTTGATTTTATATAATGTTAATTGTTAAAACCCTTTTGCCCCCTACATACTGTACTTTGGGAGGTGTAGGCCTATCCACACACTGGTTTCAATATAATTACGTCGGAGTCAACTGAAAACTGAGACAAGCTTTATTGTTGTATTATAGCAACGAGTCCATTGTGTTAGAAGAGAATTCGTTTAAGTGATATCCAATATTACCGAAACTAAAAAATGGTACATTTCAATCCATCAGCGCTAACACGATTAGCACAGCACAATTTTTGGTTATGAAGATTGTAAAACTAATGTCGACCTGATCATAAAAGTTTCCGTACTTCCATGAAGGGGAATTCTCTCGATAAAAATTTATAAGTCATTTTAACAAGAACCTAAGTTTTCGCTGTAACTTCGCTGTGATAAACTCATACTCCTCAACCAAAGAAGAATGAGAAAACATCATAATTCGAAGAACTAGGAAAAACTAAGAGCCATTCTCATAGGTCACGCAAGTTTATTTGATAAAAAGAATGTCTATAACATTGAGGCTGCACCTCATTAATAGGAATTCGTAAAATTGTGTCAACCGAATAAAGACGCAAATGTCTTAATTAAGTATAGAGAAATAGATAACGCTTAAGTCAAGAATGGATGACTTTGTTATTTGTATCTGTATACAATGTTGAAACATAAACTAATTATTTACTACTTCCGCTCTCCCCTATAGGAAATTTTCATTTACTATAATAACATGTTAATATAATAAAAATAACACAATCAGATATAAAATGTATATTATGCGTGTAAATAGTCTAAGTTTCCAAACTGTTGTTTTTGTAACTTATCTTCTCATTCTCTCTGAATCTCGTAGAATTTCCTAAATTTTATATTTCCTTAGCCTAGTCGATATGTTTCTATTCGTGAACAGCCTAAAAACCATAACTTGTAAAACTCTACCTTTCCTAAAAGAATAGTTTCCCTCTAAATGGGACCAAGCCTGTTTGCATATTTTAATGATCTCCAAACTCATTCAATCTATATATTAATTATCTAAACCTGTATCTTATGGGTTAAGATGAAAAGTTATACGATATTAGAATTGCCAAACAAAACTTTTAGGAAAATAATACTCATAGATTAATATCGCACCCTAAGTACCCATATAAATATTATGTCCCACAGTCCCAACTTTTCCGAATACCCAAAACTATAGTTATATAATCCGGTATAAAGAACACAGATAAGACAATGGTTCCAAAATACTTAGTAATTCCCTTATCGTGTTTTAAGCGCAGCAAAGCTCTACTATAGTACATTTCGATCCCATGGCTTCCTAACCTCGTTGATAATGATTAAATAAAACTTTATAATTCCTTATCAAAGGAAACACTTGCATATAATTAAAGCCAAGATTTGATTAAGTTGTTGTTGAATAATGGATGAAATAAACTCTCAGTTACACATTAGAACTTAAAGAATATTGCCAGTTCAGTATAACCCTTTTCAGATAGTGGCTTTGTAAATTGACCATACGGTCCCCAGTCTACTCCTTATCGGAATCCTATCAACCTCTCCAAAGCAAACGCCTGTGCGATTGTAATCCTAATCAGATTCTACTCATCCTTCTCTTTTACTCCTTACTTACAATGGTTCAATTATCCTTCAGTTTGGTCTACTGGGTACACCGCAACTTGACTGCCCTTCTCCTTAGAAGGGATAACCTGCTTATGAAGACAGTAAAAAAGGAAAAGAAGAAAATAAGATAATGTAAAAATCTAATTCTTATCGTGTGTTTCAGACCGGAGTTCAACAATTTATCATCATACTATCCTGTATGAAGTTTACCAGTACAGAGACAGAGATATAAGGCAGAGTAGGAATAATAAGGATAACCTATCATTAAGCGATGCGTTACTACCGCACGCTACTATAATAGAGCTACTCATAAGGCGAAAGCCAGTCAGAAAGGTATGAGATGGATAAAAGATGATAGAAAAAAAAGAGAAATGAAATGTGGTCAAAGAGCTAAAAGCATAGACTTCGATTGTTTAAAGGGTTATAGCACTATATAAATTCCCTATGCACTATTGAGTTGCCTACGAAATTAAGGTTAGGAATTTTATTGGTTAGTGAACCTGCTTAAATTTATTAACTACGTATCCTAATTAAGGCTTTTATATGTGCTTATTCATAACCAGTGAGCTCAATTTTTAAAATTTATAAATAAAAATCAAAAGAAAATTCACGGAATATGACGATAATATAGATAATCAAATTGGAAATACCCAAAGATGCTATAATCGTCAAGTGTATTTAGTATAATGACGAACTCATAAACTATGGAGCCAATTAGTAAGCATTAAGACACCAGTCTGCTGATAAGAAAAGTGGACGTGACTCTAGAAAGAAAAATACTTATAATGCGAGAAATAATATGAGAAGAAAGCGAAAAGGAAACATAGCTACACATGATTCATTATTTAGAATAAAGTAGAAATACACTCTGAGCTCTAATATCATAATCACTGAGTATAGGAAGCGTTTCCCTAATGTATTAAGAAAAAATAGATCTCATTCAAATGTGGCCCATTTGCTTGAACCATCCAAAAAACAAAAAATTAAACGAACCATCAGGGATCATTTGGCATATTCCTCACATGATTTTTACACACAATAACAATAGTATTGAGTGTAAATGTATGAAATAATCACTAATCCTCTTTCATTAGACCCATTGCCTTACCATGCTTTTCACCCTCTAATCTTAACTAATCTCACGATGTGCATTAATACCTGCACACATGCCGACTAAGCCCATTTGAACTATATATACTGCTTGACTCACCGCAGCAGTGTACATTACATACATACTTCCATACAATGATATCTATGCAGTTATCAGATATGACAAGCAACCTAGAGATTATGATAAATTAATTGCGTGCCCGGAGCACCTCTACACTGAACTGAACAAAGCAAGTTAATAATCACATTAATACAAACGCCACTGATAACAAAGTACCAATTGTAGTTCTCAGTCAAAGAAGTTTAAGCTGAAGGTTACGACAAGGACGCAAAATCACCAGGTATTGAATCGAGAATGGGTAAGCTTAACAGGCACAAATTTTCAAGCACGTATAGTTAGTGAATGCCTATATTCACTCATGTGTATTCACTCAGTTTTTTTCTCTCTAGAACCCAAAGGAATGATATCATCAGACAAGCTCCTGAACAATCTCTGGAGCAAAATCGTTATCTAAGTTCTTTACGATCTTTCATCAGAATAATGTAATAGGAAATCATGGAATATAATACATGCCATTTGAAGAAAGAGGAGAAGTCACCCATGTGCTGAAATCTATGATGTCTTTATTTTCCTTACCGTTAGATAATACAGAATAATTTATTCACTAAAAAAATATAATCATCTCACAATTTTATTTGAGCTATAAAACTAATCTTTTACTTATGGTTTAACCTGCAAAGTTCACACAATCTATTATAAATGTATTATAACAATGACCAAAAATTTTATAACTTCTCAATGACTAGTTGTCTAGCTCAGTCAAAAATACTCTTCGATTATTTTCTCAAATTTTTCAAAAGAGGATGTAGAGGGCCCAATACTGCACGTTATGGTCAAAAAATAATGATCGCCCAACGATAAGAAAGATAGCTTACATTGGTCACATAATCAATGGACGAGACTTAATTTTATACGATACGACAAGAAGATCGTGTCATGCCACTTCATGCATCACATAAATGGACAGGGCTGATTATAAGCAAACTTTTAAGTGGGTGATATCACGATTCTCACTGCCACAACCGCCAGTAGAGGACATAGGACTAAACAACTAAGCTTAGTATGTGTCTAACGACCATAAAATCTGGTATGTGGATCAATTGCGAAGGCATTGACATAGTAAGAATTTCGTCAGGGTTAAGCATACATTAATTTGATTCAACCCTCACCCAAACCAAGTCGTGTGGATTAAAATTAAAACTAGAAACCAGACAGAAAATCATTAACCAGATTATCAAACTGAGAAAAAATAAAATATGGAAATTATGGAAAGAAAAAAGAAATGGAATTATGACATATCAATCCGAATCTCCAACCTTTCTAAATTTCATGTTTGATACAATTGTTGTACTATGTCTATAGTATTAGTCATACTATATAACTGGATAATCAATTCGTACTTTGAAGGGTCGGGTTTATAATGCCTTCTGTCATAGCCCAATTCTTCTTAATGGCCTCAAATCCTTGCTATGTTACTACTTGTGGCAAGAGTCACTAACAACATAGTTTCTGTTTATTCATAGTATCGCATTTGTCTTAGTCGTCATGTCCTCAATTTAAAGAATTACTTCTCTCTGGTTATCGTCTCCAAGCTATCATAGAATAAGACTATTGGCGTCCATCATTTAGCAGAATCTATTAATCTCACGCATTCAATCTTTGCATTGAGCTTATACCTCGTCTATTCGTGTTTAGCGCCTCCTACTTTGAAGCCCTTTCGTAATAAAATTAATGGGTGAAACTTCGCGTCTAGAGCCTGGTCCACTATCTTATAACATTATATTAATGTGTGTGTGGTTAATTCATTCACACCTTGCGAGCTCCCTGAACTACCGCGACAGTCTTATGCGAACATCCCTGAGATGCTGAGCAAAGGTCTTTAATTCGTGACCTTAATAGGAATTCAAGTTTAACGAAAATAATTTCAAAAAAGCAATATCCAATAGTACTCGCAAACATAAGGATAATATCTGACTTGGTGACTCTCCAAGCAGTATCACCCGTATTTCCTCATGTGAACAAAACTCCTTAACAATGACCCGTGTAACTCCCTATAAGATATTAGATGCCCTATCCGGCGAAGGAGCTTTGTATCAGTTAGAATAAACCACAAGTGCTCGAGAAATGATCTGGAATGCTCGGGCTACTGTTCCGCAAGTTCAGTGAGATCGCGCGGATACCTTTTGGAGCCCATCCTATTTAACCGTATCCTCTATGCGGAATATTGGTCTGATGCTACACTACAAAGCACCTTAGACTCATCACTGCTCACGCATATCATACTACAAAACTAACACTCGCGAGCTATCTGCGTAAAGGTACCTCTTTCCTTTTTCAGTATCGTAAATGACCCGTCTGGGTCAAAATTTGAACTTCTATCTTGTTCCTTAAGGTGCTCGCCCTGTAAGTAGCCTGATGCCATTCGGCGAACTTTTCGTACACAAATGCAAGCATTAATTATATTTTTACTTTATTTAGGCTATTTAGTGAGAAGCAGTACGTTCTATTAATAAGATAGTCAATACCATACACACCCTGAAGAAACCTTTTTAGATCACATGGCAGGCACCACCCACTCCAATGCCTCATCACCAGCAGACAACAATGTCTCATTAAATATCAAGTTCACCAGTCATGTCCTCTATGCAAAGTACTTACAAAACATTCTCACAAGACGTACGACAAAAATACAAACAATCTAACACAACCAAGACCATAACCCCCTTCCTGCACACATCATTGCCCTAACTAATACAAAAAGTTTGGCAAATGCAAAACAAGTATGGCCAACACTACACACCTGCTCTCATATAAGATTATCGTATGAGACATAACAAAACCGTATATACCGAACAAACTCCAAACACGTACATCATCAAGATAACAAAGAGAAAATTTAATAGATCCCAGAAATCTACACTCAATATTATTTGATGAGAGACTGACCAAATTTCAATCTTAACTGTCCATATACCAACCCAAGAAAAACCTAAAACCTAAATTGTTGAATTGTATACAAACTACCAGAGGGTCCAACCTGCCGACGTAGGTTTCCAAATCAGCCCTTCATCTGCGTCTAAACAATTAGCCTTTCATGTGACAAGCTAATGCCACATACGCTGACGTATGACTTTTGCCCCATCACATACCAACATGAACAAATCGTAGATAATTTTGAAAACGCTGAAAGCTAGAGTATTTGCCATTTTTGACGAACTTCAGGATGCTAAATAACTCCTAATATACCTCCAAATGAAATCTGTGATTTATATTTTTTTTTATATCTGATATCTTCTATCTAATCGATCAAGAAGATCCAGTCTTAAGCTACGATGCGAATGCATATATTATTCACTCAATAATCGTACGCTAGACTCAAACGCATTCTCTCCAGAATTTCAACCCTTACCTCCTCAGCAAGACATATACAAAAAAAAGAACAAATACTGTACTGGGTAATCTCATAAACACAACGTGAAATAGCTACTTAACAATCAATAGGGAAAATGTGCTTCATCTCTTCAACACTACTGATTTTTGCCTCAATCTTCCCTTCTCAAACGCCAAACTTCTGAAATTGCTTCTTACTGTATTTCAGTTGCAGCCCTATTTCAGTTCATCATCCAATCCAATATCAATCTCTCTCTGGATGAAGCACAAACATCCAATGTGAGAAATAGATCAGCATAAGCAAAGTTATCTTAGGGCTTTTTGTTGTGAGATTTTAAAGTCAATGTAAAGCATTTTAATAATCATCAACTTGAAACTCATTGCTATTAAAGTCATCGAGGAATATGAAACTATGTCTTATTTTTTGTGTTCACAAACGTGCAATTCTGAAAAATTATTATTTTTTTAAACAAATCATATTATTGATACCTGTGTCATGTTATCTACTACTTCTCTACACTATTCCTTTATAAGCTCATGTTTAAGTTATACACTGACATCTCAAATATATACCATATATTCTTTTTTTATTAAAATTAATTATACACATAAAAACCTTCTAATTAAAAAAAAAAAAATTCAGCATCAATGTAACAGAATAATATTACCTTCTTCTTTCTCTCAATCTTTTCTCTTTCTCTCCACTGCTCTCATCTCTTGGCTTCACTTAACTCTGTAACAGTATGCTCCCTCAGGGGGTGGAACCAGCAAAACTTTAACTTGTTAAGCTGATCTCTTCAACCTTTGGTCCATAGCAGGCGGACTATAATTCAACAACATTAACAAATCTTGTAATAAAATGAGTATTAATCATTATTCAACAACAATATAATCCAATATCTTTGTCAATTACAGAAGAAATAATATTAATCATTAATCAAAAGATAACATCATTGTGCATGTTTAACAGTTCCATACATACAATTGGAAAAGTGACTCATAAATCATTGATAAGTCCACTAATCTAGTAGTAATTATTAAGTTTGTGAAATCTACTTCATCTCAGACAATAAGAAGTGAAAAAAGGGCAATGATAGACATCTGATATTATGTTTAGTGAATACATATTGAAACAAATCCCTATTTTTACTACTAGACTCTGACTCTTTCTTGTTACATTTATTCATAAATACTAAGAGGAATTTATTATAATTTAACATCTCATCTACCAGTTTCCCTTAGCTCCATCGTGCAATAAGTCACTCAGCTTTACAAAATACTCTCTTTGAATCAACCCCACAATCTTTCAAGAGTATTCTCATTGGTATAACGCCAGTTCCACGTCTTTGAACTTTCTCTAGCCTCCAAGTGGAATTTTTTTAATTCTATCACATTTATAATCCCTCTGTCCAGATAAAACATTTATATATCTATTCATCTCTAGCACTAAGGGTGAAAAATCAATTATTAGCAATATGTACTTCCCAAAGATAATTGAGGCCAAAAAGTTACTAACATATATACCAAAACCTAATTTATATCTATAAAATTAATACATTCCCTAATTTTCATGTTTTTTTTAGAAAAGATCATACCGCAGATCCTCCTCGATCTGCTTATGTGTAAACACTTTCCACAAAATATATGGGCTCCCGAAACCAAAACGATTTTATTTCAAAAACAATAAACAACAGCCTTCGAGTCTGTTATATCTGTATGCTACAAAAATGACGGTCCTAGAAAAAATCCATCTTCAACAAAACCATGTCAAAAGTTGTTCCCAACTAACCCCACACACCTGGTGGTTAGTTAACATCGTTCTCTATGCGTAAGTTTTTGAATCATTTTGTGTCATTGGATCAATAATTATTATTGATATCTATCCACAACATTATTGCATTTTCACCCAACCTTCTTTATATCCAATTAAAATATAAAAATTTCGTGTTAAACATTTTTTTTTACTTCACTTTTATTACACTTGATGCACCACTCACATACAAGAATATATCTATATTCTCTCTTATAGTAATATTCTTGCAAATTATTTTTTTAATAACCAATAATAAAATTTCCAAATTTGTCACTAGTATTACATATCATATGAATATTCGAGAAACTACTTTCACTTCATAATCTACTAATATCATTATATTCTATAATATCTTATTTACTTAGTAACATCCAACTAACCCCTTTCAAAAGTATCCCTAACCCCAGAGCCCCATCACATTAAAGCTACAGACACATAAAAGAGACAATACGAAATGCCATAGTATTTAACCTGTTGTAGCTTTTGCTTGGTATAACTATTAGTTATACTAAAAAACTGGCCAACTTAATTTATGATCTTCTCGGAGATAATAAAACATTCATAAAAGTGACAAATTTACTCAGAAGGTGAAAAAACAAACATTGTTTTCTAACTTCATGAGGCTTGAAGTATGTGTGCTGTCTAAAATGTGGTGGATAGCAGTTGCTAATAGCAACAACCTGAGGGTAGATTTGCATAAATATATTAATAGCCGTTAAAGAAAATTACAATGTTTCAACTAACCCCACTCTCCCCTATATGTGCTTTCTCACCAGGTGTATGCAAACTTTTGGCCTCAACTGTAACTAAAAATAGGAAGATCTCACTTAATGTACTTTGTTTAAAAGGTTCAAAGGTGTTATCATCTGGCCTATCAACACAGACTCTCTCCTACCTGTACAATCCAACAGCAATACAGCAATTCCTCAAGAAAATTGCGGCCTACTTACGTGTATACTTCTTGATGGTGACTTTGTCTGACTCTTTGTCTCCATTCTTAGTATATATCTCCATCTCATGATATTGCCCTGCTATCAAATCAGTCAGCTCATGAGAAGTCTTGTCCCCTCCATCTAGATTCACCTCTGACCTTTCACCTCCTTTTGGTTGACAAACAACTCTATAACCTGTGACCTCTCCTTCTGGTTTGACCCAGGTCAGCTGGATGGTGTCAGAGGTCGATTCTGCTTTGGGATCTTTGACCTGGTTGCTCTCAGATTCTAATAACAAAAACAAATAGTAATAAGCACATTGGTGAAAGAGAACAAATAAAGGCATTTAACAGCTATCATTCCACATAACAAGCTGAACAGTACATTTCTCTATTACATACATGTATTACACAAATATGTTTTTCCATTGTAGATTTTGTTCCACTCTCCCCAAAATAAGTATCTGGTGTGTGATATGAAAAATATATGCATTATTAAAAAAAAATATGGTACAATCACGTAATAAAAGCACAGAAAAATGAAGACAGAGAATAAATGTACATGGATAAGTATTTCTAGAGATCTGAATCTACATTACATGCACAAATTCATGTACATAATATTCATTGGCTATTTTCACTCTCCTCACACACAAGAATACATGAAAGATAACAGTGCAATCTGAATCTCTTATTCATGAATTATGAATAAAGAAGAACAAGACGTTGAAAAAAGGGACAAAATACAGGCAGATCAAGATTATATCACAGGTGTGCTTCTATCAAAACTTTAATAATCTTTAAGTGGTTGTGTAACAGAAATAGATATGTTAATACAAGTACATTGTTAATATGCATGTGGCAAACATAGAAATATCAATCCATTTGTGTTTCAATGTGTGAAGTTCTAGTTATTCATTCTAACGAGACACACAATACATTTAGTAGTATATTGATTTGTTAAATCTGATGCTTTCTTCTTTAACCTAAAGGTTTTATAATTCTCTAGATAGTTTGTAGTGTGCCAAACCAGTGATTTCTTCAACATAAAAGTGTTACAGTTCTTCTGGAAAGTTAGTAGTGTGTCAAACCTGGTATTTTCTTCTTTTTCAACATAAAGGTTTTATAATTCTTCTGTATTGTTAGTAGTGTGTGAAACCTGGTATTTTCTTCTTTTTCAACCTAAAGGTTTTATAATTCTTCTGGATTGTTAGTAGTGTGTGAAACCTGGTATTTTCTTCTTCAACCTAAAGGTTTTATAATTCTTCTGTATTGTTAGTAGTGTGTCAAACCTGGTATTTTCTTCTTTTTCAACATAAAGGTTTTATAATTCTTCTGGATTGTTAGTAGTGTGTCAAACCTGGTATTTTCTTCTTCTTCAACCTAAAGGTTTTATAATTCTTCTGTATTGTTAGTAGTGTGTGAAACCTGGTATTTTCTTCTTTTTCAACCTAAAGGTTT
>CALNVZ010003429.1:1928373-1963373 GCA_940671915.1 Paracentrotus lividus
ACAAAATACTGTACAAGAAATTTTCTTATATTACAATCATTGTACTTCACAATTTTTAAATCCAGGCTACTATAAATGAAAATAAAATAATGGCAATACCACTCCAAACTAGTCCAATATTGTGAAAATTCTGTTCAAGAATATATGGCTTACACATTGCATTACCAGTAAAACAAAAATAGAAATGCAATAAGATTTAAAAACAACTCTTATTGACAAGTATAATGGATAAGAAAGATATGAAGTTTTATGCAATTACCTCTCTGAGATGCGCAACCTTCCCATGAGATCCTCATGGTAACCAACCAATTTTGTAGATTTGCTCCAATGTATCCCACTTGAATCTGTTAACAATAAATATTATTTTTTACTCTAAATCTAACTTTTCTCAAGGATCTGGAATATATTCCAAATTCAAGAACTCCCTCAAAGATGCCCTCAGTAAAAGTTTGCATGCGATCCATAGGCATCATTCAAAAACATATGTTCTTCCTCAGGAAAAATATATTCACAATCTCAGAGTCCACAATACCCTGTTCACAAGAAGTAATATGGGTTTTCCACATATCCTTCATTTGAAAAGTTGCCATCAGAGAAACGGTGTCATTAATTGTGTATTTTATCCTAAACTCTATCTATGCCTCAATGAGTGTATAAAGTTAAATGATCATTCTTCAACTTAAATAAAACATAATGATCATGTCCAAGGGGTCTCATTCGATCAGCCCAAAGTCACTCTGACCTCTCATATATCAATTAAAGAATGGAACATATTCCTGTTGATGCAAAATATACTACAAATCTTCCTATGATTAAGGGTTATCTACAACTTTCTGTTCTTGAAAAGATTAAATTTTCTTTTGTTTTATGTCTTCCTCACATTTTAAGTGAGGACCTGTAATCATGTACTCATCAATACTATCCGTAAGTGTGCTGTTTGTGTATGTGTCTTAGTCATCCATTTTTAAAGGACCATATTCTCAAATGATATATTCGGCATTTATTTGTATGAATGTGCCAACTGAAAGTAAAAAAGAAATGTATCTCAATCAAATTTCTTCTCCGGTCAAAGCATCCTTCATCTTTCCTGTCTTGTTCAGAAGATAGAAGAATCAGACTGCCCCTCCCATACCATAACAGTCCACCAAGCATTATGGGAAGCTTAGAAGTCGTCATGAGTAACACGGTGACTGTCCCCACTCACCCTCTTAAAAAACAAACACAGGATTCAAAGAAACGCAGACCAATATTCCAAATCTCAGAACAGTTTTCATCTATACATGCATTCATCACATTACAAGTCATTTGCATAATCCCATTACAGGATATGTATCTAGAAATCTCATTTTAAAAAGAATGCCAGAATTATTGGCTGCCATTACAAATAGACAAGAGAAACACCTATATACAAAGTAAAGGATAGTAAATAACTACTACACGTTTCTTGATATCAGCTCTGAGTTAAAGGAGAAGAGAATATAATAACGAATTTATTATATTCACTTATTTCATTTCTCATTTCCCTATTATCACTGAGTTAATAATTATCTATTTTTATATAAACATCATAAACCAAGAACACTGATTTCATTTTAAACATTCACAGATATAATTATCCAAAAATGATAAATACATCAGCCAAACAATTTAAAAAAATTGTCATAAAATATAACCAAAGATCAATGATGATTATATGAACGACATGTAAAGTACCTTAAACAGTAATCACAAGTCCATTAAAATTGGCCCATCAAAGTAAAAAAAAAAAACAATTAATAAGCATTCCATGATCTCAAAGCAAACTTGAGTTCTTACAGCAAAAATGATGTTGCGGAACGAATCTGTAAGATATTCCTCATATTGTTCCATTAACAAAATATACCTACATGTACAAGATATAATCACGTTTGGATATATATTTCAGAAAAAGTTGAGAATAAATATTTCAAAACAGCGGTCAAACTGAGATTGAGAGACCCGCTAATCTCGGCCAGCAGTCTCGACCAACACACACACACAGACCGATCGAATGTGTGCATTTATATATCATAAATTTCCACGTGCTAAGCCAAGTACGCACGTCACGCTTACTTGGATGTCCCGACCCCAGCTACAAAATTATGCTTATTTTGCTTTTTTTTAGGCAAATACGCAATTTTCCTGTAAATTTCTTTGTGTGAGTATATTTACCTATGCTTGAGATTTTGGTATGAGCAAAATGTTTTGCATTTCTTTCATCATAACTAATTACTACTAAGATTATTCTTTAAATTTCAAATACTTAAACAAAAAATCCACCCAATGTTATAGATTATTCACAAAGAGCAAAATATAGGAAATTACCACGTATGCCAAAATTGAATATTGTATGAGAATAATATTACAATTTGTCAGAAGTCTTATAAAAATTAAAAACTATCGAGAAAATTTAGAAATCATTGGAAAGTTTATCCAAATTTGCCACCCATTTTAATTTAAATATGCTGCAAATATTCCCCAGTCAGCAGTGACATTACATTGATTAAGTCTTCTCTTGATCATGGTAAATCAAATCCACTTCAATAAATAAATTATGCTACATGTACATTAAATATACATATCCATATCTATATGATGATAAATACCTCACTAGTCTTACTGCTTAACCACCATGTCACCTCTATATCATCAAAGTAAGGTCCAGATCTACTAACTGCTCTCGTCAGCTCCAAATCAAGAAACTTTTGTTGTAAACGTCTGGCCTCTAATCTCTTATATCCTAGGTCGGTTCCGCATCATTTAACCTGCTCTTTCTCTGATTTGGCTGATTGCTGATCATTGATACCTGTCTCTTTCTCTGATTGGCTGATTTGCTGATCATGATACCTGTCTCTTCTCTACTGGCTGATTGCTTGGATCATTGATAACCTGTCTCTTTCCTGAGTGGACTGATTGCGGTCATGATATCTGTCTCTTCTCTGATTGCTGATTGCTGATCATTGATAATCTGTCCTTCTCTGATTCGCTGATGCTGGATCCCAGTTCCTGCAAAAGGAAATGCAAGTTACACATTTTCTTTATTACTTGTATCTAATGATATTCAAGGACGCTGAGGACAGTACTCAAAGCCTTTGAATGTTAAAACCTCCCTCAGGATGATATCAAAAAACAGAATTTTTCCTATACCCAGGTCTGTCCCAAAAGAACACATACACTTTTGAAATGGCTAACCAAATAAAAAATATAACATTCTGGATTAAAAGGTTGTATGATATATAAGACTCAATAAACCAATCAACAATCATTATGACACCAAAAATTCCGAAAATAACGCATGCTTCAGAATGAGTAATGGCCCACTTTTGTAAAGGACAAAAAATCATATCCTGCGCCAGGAATTCACTATTCATTTTGCACCTGGTTATGGAACCATGAATCAGTCAAAATTAACACTGGAATTTCACAACAGAGTCAAAGATAAACCAAAAAGTCAGAAAAAAACAATTAATATTATGCAAAAATGTTATGTTCACCATTTTTTTCATACATCTTATCTATGATTCAATTATTTTGTCTTTGTTGCATCCCGATTCCATCCATAATTTTTGACTCCTTCATGGCGTTCATAAACCAAGCAAAAGCATAGTGAATCCTGCCGCAGGTTAATTTTTGTGCCTTTACAAATGGGCATACTCACTGAAGCATGGGTATTTCGGAATTTTTTGGTCATAATGATAGTTGAGATAGAGCCTTAATATACATGTAATATAAATCCTTTCCGGAGAATCATATTTTTTTCCTATTTAGTAGCTATTTAAAAGTGTATTAGTTCTTTTGGACGCACTTGATATAAGTCCAAGAGTTTATATCACTATACATTTATATGACTGAATATATTCTTTTGGAAGAAATCCTGCTAAATAAAGTGAGCAAATGATATCCTCTCCGACCCCAAAAGGTGTTATGATTACAGTTATGCTTTAGATCCAAGTCACAAACATATAAATCCTCAAACCAAAAATCAAAAGGAAGCATAAAGAAGGGACATTATGTCCGAATTACCAAACAGTTACACTACTAGACAGACACAGTTGAAATAACACAAAAGCTAAAAATGCACTAGACAGTAAACAGTACAGGTCAAGACTACTAAAAAAATACGCAGTCCGATACACTTAAAAAAATTTCCAGACGAACTGTAATAGCCATAACTCCTAACGGTATATGCGGGACCTATGTGTTTTATTCAAATGTAAACATGTCGTGGCAGGCACAAGGTCGTTTACCTTAGCGAAGTCGCAAATGCAATGATAACAACCTATAACGAGACAATTTAGCACACATCTATGCCTAACAATTCCAATTTATTTACCCTTACTACAGGGCACACGTAGGAAATCCCTGAAGTATAGCTATGTACGAGCGAGGACTGTGCAATGCATATACATTCAAACACAGGCAACGTTTGATAGTGACCAACCTAGCGCCAGTCCTACGACCAGTTGTGACCGCCGACTATAAATAGGAAGACGGAGACCGAGAAAGATTGAAGCACTAAGATTCCATTTCAATACCTTCTCCAAGAAAAAATATAGATTACAAATCCATAAATAGACCCCAGAATTCTTTGGAGAGGATCAGATTTTTAAGCAAACCTCTATTAGGCATTTGCAACCAAAATTTTAACTAACAAATACACATGCACATCACATTAATGTAACCTTAGATCGGTTTATCTATACCTAATCACAAATTTATCATACACAGTGCTAGCCATAGAAATTTAATGTAGCCCAAACAATAAGTATTCAAAATGAGCGAACCAAGTAGTTCGCTTCATATTTCGATATTAAAACAGTGGTAATCTTAAATTACAACAACAGTTTGAGCCGTATGTAATTTATATCAAGTAGTCCGATAGTATGTTCAACAACAACTTAGAAACGATAAATATATATGCAGAGTAGTGGCCAATAAAACGAGACCCACATTTGTTATTAGCCTATCCTTTGTTTGCTCCTATTGTCACTATTTTTTCGTCCCACATTGTATCTTCCTTATGTAAGATCTATAAAAGTCTATCTCCTCCAATATCCTAATTAACCCCAACTAAAATATTCCCATATTTCTTCAAGTCTTTGTCTCCATTAAATCTGACACTGTGGCAGTGATGAGTGCATTCTCACTTAATCTAAACATTGCATTATCCAAAAGGATACCGAGCCAGATAAGTGAGCTAAGACTAGCAATAATTGACACCAAGTTAAAATAATACAAAAGAATGTGAACAAAGACGAAATACCTTTCTCAATAGATAAATGAATATCAATGTTATAGAAGTAATCAAGTTGAAATCAGAGTCATAAACGTTCGTGAGTGTTGAATGCAGCATTCATCAAGTTGTATTGAATAGCCCGCAACTTTATGTCTCCTTTTTGGAAATATCCTATGTACCTGTTATTTCACATTTGATGATGGCAACCATAAAGTATTGAGTATATACATTCCTTACAATCATTTGCGATATTGATCAGTCTCTCAAACTTATACGCTAGTATAGTTATCAGCATCCTATTCTTATGTGAGCGTATATGAAAATTGTAAGACACACCATATTGTTGAGTAATATGATAGTATTATTAATATAGCATAGCTTCACTTAATATATTCATTATGGTGTTATAAGCTTATCATTAAGCCTGTGTATATATTTTGAATAATATATACATATTCGAAGGCGAATTTATCATATATGCTTTTGCTTAATAACTGCTATTTATAGGTCAAGATATCAAAGGTGCTAAATTCCACGAAACATGTAATTATCAATATACAGATAATTCTGTTATCTTAGAGTAAAAATCTATTGAAAGTCTCCGATTAATCATATTTTTATTGAGAAATACACTAAAAATGTATTTTCTTCCGACATTTCGCTAAACTACCTCGAAAATTACTACGCACCGTGAATAGTACTCGAGACAACACTTGCAGCAAAGCTAACACCTACAATCATCCAGATACGCAGAACCAGATAATAAACATACTCCATTCTAAATACAGATAATGAAAAAGGATAACAGAATTATAAAACACGCGCAACCGGACTGAAACTATCACCACAAAGCTACATCATGAGCAAAATATGCGAATCTGAATTTACAATACTGAACACGTACAAAAACGACACACAGCAGAATAGTATGCCGAGCCTATCATAGGATCATTGAATAGTAAATTGACCTGCATAATATTTTCGAACCCAATGATACACTTCTAAATACGAAATCAACGTATGAAACCTTTCTTATACTTACTGCTACCTAATAATGATTATCATTGACGTTAATGTGACACTAATCATCCTTAGACCAACTATAACTATGACAGCATTAGTTATAAGACTTAAAAGAAATGAGAAATATGAAAGGCCTAGATCCTAATACAAGATGACATTGTATGAGACATTGAGATGGAAGCCTACAAATCCAGAGATACAGAGTTGATAGAGATGAGAATGGGCAAGTGAGTTTCCTAGCTACTAAACACGAAAAGTTAGTCTACAAGTGCTTAGTGCAGTAACTAACATATTACCAACACACTTAGCGTGCATTAGATTATAAAGCAACAAGGAGTATGAATAAACAAATTGTAGCAAGAGTATAGTGCAACAACTGATACATTATGTAGTACTAATAGCTCCAGACTAAGTAATTATAAAAACAATTTATGTCGAAAAATGTAAGAAAGAGACATTATGATCAAATAAAGGAGAATTTTTTTCACAAGCACTATAGTTATACATATTTTACCTGCTCTAACCAACAAGAAATAATATTATCTATCATATACCCAACCCACTCTATTAGCTACATTGTGATCAGTATATATTGGAGCAAACACTGTGTAAATCAGATACTTCACCAAGGAGTATATTTCAAAGCATAAAGGTCCAAACTGACTAAACAGTATAAACTGATTCTAAAGAAAAAAATTATATCAAACCTTTATCACAGCTTGACATTAAGATAAATAGATATGGAGAAGAAAGAAGAAACTTCACAAATAGAAAACACCAGCGTTGAAGCGACACTCTAACTAAACCATAGATTAGCAAAGTATGCACCAGAAAAAATACAAGAGAAATCTGAAGTATCTAAAGCAATACACACATTAATGAAAATATCTATCATGAATACATATAGATAAAAAATGAATAAAATGAAAGAAATATAGCAAACGATAAAGAATTGATATATGAGAGGGTCGAACAAACTAGAACCTAAGACATATCTGATAGAAGAGAATATTGATTTCTAATAATGCAAACTACTCATTAGGGGCCTTATTTAGATAAGAGATGTACACATCAAATATCTCGCAAAATAAGACGTATCTAAATTACCATCTAGCACAAATGACTACCAGACCATGAACCACGTTAGAAGTACTGAAAAGCCAAAATTAATATAAATACCCCTTATAATGGTTGTGAAAAAAGAAAACACCCAAAGGTTCTATTGAATACAAACATCCCTCATAGGTTGCTGTCTACAATGCCCCCATATGTGAGTTGACCCCATAAAGTGATGCAGTCATTAATTAATTCGAATACAAGCAACCCTTCTCTTAAGAGTTTTGTGAAAGAAGAAGTCAACAGCCCCCGGTTCTTACTATAAAGCAAATCACTTGATAGACAGTTACACAAAACTACTAACCATGCATCAACAAGAAAGCTCACTTCGAGCTAATTAATACGCGTCTTTATGGTTGGTAAGATAAGAAATAACAAAATAAATAACCACAATCTTACATAGACAGTAACCATTTAATAAAATACTAACATTGAAAATCTAAAAAAAATAACAAACAAAGACAAGAAAAACTACAACCTAGTAAGGGACCCTTTAAGTTGAAAAAAATGGATAACAAACAAAAGACTCTACTCAAGACGGAATTGAACTAAACCAGTTAAAGCATTGACCTTTATCATTTCTATAATAGCAGAAGTAACCACATTTAAAAAATACACTAAAGCACGCTTACAGCTGATTGGATAATAAAAAGAAGATATAAAAGAATATGATTAAAGTAGTAGACCCGAGTGTAGGACGTTAGGTGTTATGCCACTTAACTTAACACTCAAACCTTACCAACTTCCTGGAGACAATCCCGCCATAATACGTAAGCATGACCGAGAAAAAAAATCAATTTATAAACAAGAACCTTTTAAATCAATGCGTAAGTCTTTGTTGTAACACCACCCCAGAAATAACAATAGCAACTAGAGCTATATTCACAAAGCAACCGACCTATAATTAATAACCAAAAAACTAATGATGCCAATATCCTCTATTTAATTAAACCTCTAGAAATTGAAAGAAAGAATTTAATGTATGATCTTTCCTCAACTAAGTGTTTGATATTACTATCCAGGCCGATAAAAGCTAAAATTAATACCTTGTACATGCATAAAAGCAACAAGAGACTAATATCAATAATGAACTCCCAGACAATTCAGAATAAGCGTATCGTAGCATTATGAAGAGTACTAAGACTACATGAACCCTTGCCAAGTTATAACACTGTACTTTCACACCCAATGATTATCGTTCAAGGAACCCAAGGTACGCAAAGCAAAGACACATTTAAAATTGATATGACAAAAAAACCACTCAAGATGACACGAAAGACAGATCAAAAATTAACTCCAACTTTCACAAACTATCTGATCAATGAATTACAAATGAAATAAGCACGGACACAGAATTATATCAAACCCCTGTAAGGAGAGCAGTGTGAAGTAAATATAGGAACCATCCACATACTCATATCCTACTGAAGTTTTCGCATTCCAGATAGCAAACTCAAACAGAGCACATGCTCAGACTCCATCCAAGAATATAAAAATCACACCTTCTAAGTTTCTGAAAAATGAAGATAGGTAATGTTAATCAGGTGATTGTAGCACTAGCTACTCAACTGCAAGAAAAATTAACTAGTACTTTTTGCACTGTCAGACTTTAGTAAGAAAATTTAGAATAGAAATTTAGAGTTCTCAGTTGTCACACCTCCGTACATCTCACGAACCTCAACTAACTGACCCCTCATATACATTTATCTATTCTGATACAACTTGAGTGAGACAAGCTTCATGATCAAGCAACATTAAGCACAGTCCTTTCCAATCCACTCTATCATCCTGACTTCCCATATTCCCGGACACTAGACAAGATTGTATTAGGACCCTACTCTTTAATTTTCTGAGGTAGTCAAGCTATAATAAGTATTATGTTCCTTCTCATCATACTAGAGTACTCCTTTCAACGGGAGTGCATCCCTTCAAGTCTTTCTCAGAAGATCAATTACAACTTCTGACCTTGTTTGATCTGCCTGTGTCTATGACCAAATCTGGAAAACTTACATTCTATATCATTCTTAGAACATCGCCAGAAGCTTATACCAGACCATACCTATCCTTCTAACTAACACCTTAATAATGTCCAAGTACAAGAATCTTATACCCTTCTAACGTGCAGATTAGTAAGTCAGACATTTCTCCCTTGCCTTCACTAATACATATTACCAGTATACAATGAACTATAGACCTTTAGGGCTCGAACGATTAAAGATAGGAAGTTTAAATACCAGTGTTCCACACCACTACTAAACAATACAGATATCTCTATCAAAATAGCTCTTAGGATGATGACTAGAATTAGAACTCCAAAGTCATCTCATTTGAACACACTTCAACGTAACCACCAGGTCACACCAGAAATCTACATTAACTCTCTTTCGACTGTCTCTTTTTACAATAATGAACATATAACTTATCTCCCAGGTTTTTGTGATCCATCACTTCACTCCTTATAACACACTTCTACCCAAGTTTAGAATATTACTAAAGCACTCTCCTTACGGTGGACAGACAGACTGCATAACAAACCAGTTTCACACACCTTTATGACATCAATATCCCATCCAGGATGTATATTAGTTAGAAAACTTCATCCTGGTTAAAAAAACTGTAGTTACTAGGTTCTTTGTCCCCACACGTTAAAACAATATAGAAACCTATGCTGAAAGAGAAGTACCACCTAAAATCAAAAGATACCGTAAATATCAAGAATCACCCAACAAAATAAAGTAATACAAATGAAGGACTTTCCACACATAAATGCCTCACCTTGATGTAGAAATGTTATCTATCCTTACTACCTAAAAATGGAAGCATCACAATTTAGCAATTTCCTAGTTTTATACACTAATGTTATTGGTTCTTCCGTTTAGAATCCATATGAGAATAAAAGAACTTGAAATCGTCACACTTAGAAGATACAAATGGCGATATACTGACTAAGCTTCCACCATGCATATTACATCCAACTACTACAGATTATAATTACATACCTTCTTCGACATATGTACAAACCTCTTAGATATAATTAGGTTGAAGTATTACTTAAGATAGCACACCATTGACAAGAAAAGAAATATTATCCATGTAATTTTTGTCACCACCCCTTTTCAGCTGTCTTCTTAATTTCATCCAATTTCAATATTAAATGCTTAATAAAATTTCAGAATGACCAACTGATATGTTCATCATCCTACTTACTGATGAAGATAATAATACCCCCAAATAAATAAAATAGGAAAGAACTTTAGAGCAAATGTATCACACTTAAATTGGCTCCACATTCTGAAAATTAACCTAACTACCATATAATACATATATCTCTCCTCAATTTGTTCCCTGATCTTATTTTCAAAACGTGATTGTACCCATATTTTCTTGAAACATTCAATTTTCATAACACAATCATGGATTACTATGGAGGAGAGGTGACAAACAATCTACAATGTGGGGAAGAATAAACATATGAAACATATGTAAAGCATAAATGTTAATACTGTTTCAACTCTTTTTAGATGGTAATAAAACATGTTCAATAAAACTTGGCATAATGAATGCCCCTTGACCTACAGCACGATTGTAGTTATCATTCCATCTTGTCCCAAGAGCTCAAACATGTTGGCTTATACCGTAAATCTTTCTAGGGTTGTTATATTTAAAACAACTTATCTGCGCGCGACAAAATCTATTTACCACCACTCTAAAAAAGATATCTGACCCCAAAAGCCCCAGTATATCGACATCTTGAACGAACTATCCAGCATACACCGTGGATCAAGAGACCAGAGAAAGAGATTGTTTATGTATCCAAAAGGTATATAAGAAAACTTCCGTCCTTTTGATCAACCCATAGAAGTAACTGTTAAAAGGTCAGACCTGTTGAATACGAGATAGTGAACATAAGAACTTTGTCAACTCACTGAGCTGGACTGATTTGAAAATAGCCAAGAAAGTGAGCAAATATCAAAATTGCAAAAGTAGGAAGAAATAACACAAGAACATTCAACCTAAAGAAAATGAAGCCATTAGGAGTCAGACTATACAAAGCACCCAGTCCAAAGATATTGTACAAATAAACAACTTCCTTAAAGCGTCTAAAAGGCACCTCTCAATATTCTCAGGAAATTCGCGTTTAATTATAGCGCGTGTAAGATTGTATGGCACCCTTAGTTTTAGTAAAGAAGAAGTCTGTGTTTGAAACTAAGAGCCGATATGATACTACCTTGCAACCCTTTTTATGCACCAAACGAAAATAATACTAAAGCCACCATTAAAGTTAACGTAAAATTCTTCCGGTAATTTTTTGTTACTCATCAAGCGAAAGTTACGAACTCTAAGCCAAAAGCTTTGCAGTTACTAAACACCCTGGTGCTTAAGAAGGCTAGTCAAACTATAGGGGGAGGACGAGTTGTGGCAGTTTTAGTTGACTTAACTTGCTAAAATTTACCTTATAAATATCCGGCTATAATATAATCAGTCTATGGACATGAATCTACCCACTTTACAATGAGCAGTGTTTTCTAGTTTAGCAACTGCTATCACAATCTTCTACATTTTATTAGACACCACACATACTTTCAAGTCCCCTACATGTCTGAAATTGAAGAACAAACTATCATAATGATTTTTTTTCCACCTCTCTGTGGACTAAAAAAATATTTTCCCTACCTTTATTTGACTGGATGTGCTCTATTAATCTCCCGAGATGAAGAATCATTTACAATTATCAGTAAATGGCACAGATTATTTATATAGTGATAATGAATACTAATTTTATCTTCCTAATTACCCAAAGCTTTACCCAAAACAAGTGATTTAAATAGTTATAAACCGTAGGCATATTACTGCTATCTGTTTCCCCTTCTTTTCAGCGCTTGTAAGCCCTTTCTAAGATGTTAAAATGGGGGCCCTTCATCTGGGTTCTATAGTGCGGCAAATTTGAAAACGGGTATTTTCACACAATTGTTAACTAGTAAAACGTTTTTCAACCTGAGATTAAGAACAAGATTTTAATACAATTCTACTCCCATCATAATATTAGTATAAATCTGGCCTCAAATTCACTTAGTGACCCCATTATATGTATTGTAATGAAACATCTGCAAACAATTGTACCACTTTTAAGTTTCTTTGCTCCATTTCTAAAAAACCCAAAATATATTCTTTAATTCCACGATATTCACTCCTTCACATGGACTTCAGATTATTCTGTATGGTGAGTAGTTGTGCTCTATCGCCCTCAATCGAAGGTCGTTTAGTGGAAAAAACGTGCAAAGTAAAAAAAAAATTTAAAGGCCAACCGATACCTCTCAATTGATTATTATATTGACATTCATAATGAAAAAACCTCATTAGAGTTCTAGCTCCTCCAGAGCTTTTAAGGCATGAGGACCCCATTCGCCTTGAACTAAGTTGTAAGGGTAAGATCCTTTAATCACTCCTCAGAGAACTAGTGTATAATTATAAAAGATGACATGAACACGGCCGACAGTCTCGTTTTACGAAACCTTCACTCGACCCTTGATGCTCTATCCTCACGCAATCGTTATCCCATGTACTATACCCCCGTGAATGTCGCGGTTGTGGTCCGAAGAGGTTCTGGAAACCCCACTTGCATCCAGTACTTTACGTTTTGAGCCATTGGTCCTCCTCACAGCTTAGCGGAAGTAAAAGTTATTTGTCTCCCCGGAACCCTCTTCACTTTCTGTAGCATTTCATAATCCAGACTTTGACCTCACGTCAAAAGTCCTGCCTCAAAGATCTATGAGTGATTATTATGTTATCCTTTAACAACATATCCCTTTTTGTTCTTTTATGAGGCCCACCAGTTTATTCCTGTGAAAAATGTTCCCCCAACTAACCCCGCCCTCTCCCCCTATACTCATTTCTGACCACACACCATAAAGGAATCCTCGGAGCAGTTTGGACGCCCATTCCATATCAATGATGTTGCACATTTGATCATCATCGAATAACTTCTATAATTAGGGATTTTGATTTTATATAATGTTAATTGTTAAAACCCTTTTGCCCCCTACATACTGTACTTTGGGAGGTGTAGGCCTATCCACACACTGGTTTCAATATAATTACGTCGGAGTCAACTGAAAACTGAGACAAGCTTTATTGTTGTATTATAGCAACGAGTCCATTGTGTTAGAAGAGAATTCGTTTAAGTGATATCCAATATTACCGAAACTAAAAAATGGTACATTTCAATCCATCAGCGCTAACACGATTAGCACAGCACAATTTTTGGTTATGAAGATTGTAAAACTAATGTCGACCTGATCATAAAAGTTTCCGTACTTCCATGAAGGGGAATTCTCTCGATAAAAATTTATAAGTCATTTTAACAAGAACCTAAGTTTTCGCTGTAACTTCGCTGTGATAAACTCATACTCCTCAACCAAAGAAGAATGAGAAAACATCATAATTCGAAGAACTAGGAAAAACTAAGAGCCATTCTCATAGGTCACGCAAGTTTATTTGATAAAAAGAATGTCTATAACATTGAGGCTGCACCTCATTAATAGGAATTCGTAAAATTGTGTCAACCGAATAAAGACGCAAATGTCTTAATTAAGTATAGAGAAATAGATAACGCTTAAGTCAAGAATGGATGACTTTGTTATTTGTATCTGTATACAATGTTGAAACATAAACTAATTATTTACTACTTCCGCTCTCCCCTATAGGAAATTTTCATTTACTATAATAACATGTTAATATAATAAAAATAACACAATCAGATATAAAATGTATATTATGCGTGTAAATAGTCTAAGTTTCCAAACTGTTGTTTTTGTAACTTATCTTCTCATTCTCTCTGAATCTCGTAGAATTTCCTAAATTTTATATTTCCTTAGCCTAGTCGATATGTTTCTATTCGTGAACAGCCTAAAAACCATAACTTGTAAAACTCTACCTTTCCTAAAAGAATAGTTTCCCTCTAAATGGGACCAAGCCTGTTTGCATATTTTAATGATCTCCAAACTCATTCAATCTATATATTAATTATCTAAACCTGTATCTTATGGGTTAAGATGAAAAGTTATACGATATTAGAATTGCCAAACAAAACTTTTAGGAAAATAATACTCATAGATTAATATCGCACCCTAAGTACCCATATAAATATTATGTCCCACAGTCCCAACTTTTCCGAATACCCAAAACTATAGTTATATAATCCGGTATAAAGAACACAGATAAGACAATGGTTCCAAAATACTTAGTAATTCCCTTATCGTGTTTTAAGCGCAGCAAAGCTCTACTATAGTACATTTCGATCCCATGGCTTCCTAACCTCGTTGATAATGATTAAATAAAACTTTATAATTCCTTATCAAAGGAAACACTTGCATATAATTAAAGCCAAGATTTGATTAAGTTGTTGTTGAATAATGGATGAAATAAACTCTCAGTTACACATTAGAACTTAAAGAATATTGCCAGTTCAGTATAACCCTTTTCAGATAGTGGCTTTGTAAATTGACCATACGGTCCCCAGTCTACTCCTTATCGGAATCCTATCAACCTCTCCAAAGCAAACGCCTGTGCGATTGTAATCCTAATCAGATTCTACTCATCCTTCTCTTTTACTCCTTACTTACAATGGTTCAATTATCCTTCAGTTTGGTCTACTGGGTACACCGCAACTTGACTGCCCTTCTCCTTAGAAGGGATAACCTGCTTATGAAGACAGTAAAAAAGGAAAAGAAGAAAATAAGATAATGTAAAAATCTAATTCTTATCGTGTGTTTCAGACCGGAGTTCAACAATTTATCATCATACTATCCTGTATGAAGTTTACCAGTACAGAGACAGAGATATAAGGCAGAGTAGGAATAATAAGGATAACCTATCATTAAGCGATGCGTTACTACCGCACGCTACTATAATAGAGCTACTCATAAGGCGAAAGCCAGTCAGAAAGGTATGAGATGGATAAAAGATGATAGAAAAAAAAGAGAAATGAAATGTGGTCAAAGAGCTAAAAGCATAGACTTCGATTGTTTAAAGGGTTATAGCACTATATAAATTCCCTATGCACTATTGAGTTGCCTACGAAATTAAGGTTAGGAATTTTATTGGTTAGTGAACCTGCTTAAATTTATTAACTACGTATCCTAATTAAGGCTTTTATATGTGCTTATTCATAACCAGTGAGCTCAATTTTTAAAATTTATAAATAAAAATCAAAAGAAAATTCACGGAATATGACGATAATATAGATAATCAAATTGGAAATACCCAAAGATGCTATAATCGTCAAGTGTATTTAGTATAATGACGAACTCATAAACTATGGAGCCAATTAGTAAGCATTAAGACACCAGTCTGCTGATAAGAAAAGTGGACGTGACTCTAGAAAGAAAAATACTTATAATGCGAGAAATAATATGAGAAGAAAGCGAAAAGGAAACATAGCTACACATGATTCATTATTTAGAATAAAGTAGAAATACACTCTGAGCTCTAATATCATAATCACTGAGTATAGGAAGCGTTTCCCTAATGTATTAAGAAAAAATAGATCTCATTCAAATGTGGCCCATTTGCTTGAACCATCCAAAAAACAAAAAATTAAACGAACCATCAGGGATCATTTGGCATATTCCTCACATGATTTTTACACACAATAACAATAGTATTGAGTGTAAATGTATGAAATAATCACTAATCCTCTTTCATTAGACCCATTGCCTTACCATGCTTTTCACCCTCTAATCTTAACTAATCTCACGATGTGCATTAATACCTGCACACATGCCGACTAAGCCCATTTGAACTATATATACTGCTTGACTCACCGCAGCAGTGTACATTACATACATACTTCCATACAATGATATCTATGCAGTTATCAGATATGACAAGCAACCTAGAGATTATGATAAATTAATTGCGTGCCCGGAGCACCTCTACACTGAACTGAACAAAGCAAGTTAATAATCACATTAATACAAACGCCACTGATAACAAAGTACCAATTGTAGTTCTCAGTCAAAGAAGTTTAAGCTGAAGGTTACGACAAGGACGCAAAATCACCAGGTATTGAATCGAGAATGGGTAAGCTTAACAGGCACAAATTTTCAAGCACGTATAGTTAGTGAATGCCTATATTCACTCATGTGTATTCACTCAGTTTTTTTCTCTCTAGAACCCAAAGGAATGATATCATCAGACAAGCTCCTGAACAATCTCTGGAGCAAAATCGTTATCTAAGTTCTTTACGATCTTTCATCAGAATAATGTAATAGGAAATCATGGAATATAATACATGCCATTTGAAGAAAGAGGAGAAGTCACCCATGTGCTGAAATCTATGATGTCTTTATTTTCCTTACCGTTAGATAATACAGAATAATTTATTCACTAAAAAAATATAATCATCTCACAATTTTATTTGAGCTATAAAACTAATCTTTTACTTATGGTTTAACCTGCAAAGTTCACACAATCTATTATAAATGTATTATAACAATGACCAAAAATTTTATAACTTCTCAATGACTAGTTGTCTAGCTCAGTCAAAAATACTCTTCGATTATTTTCTCAAATTTTTCAAAAGAGGATGTAGAGGGCCCAATACTGCACGTTATGGTCAAAAAATAATGATCGCCCAACGATAAGAAAGATAGCTTACATTGGTCACATAATCAATGGACGAGACTTAATTTTATACGATACGACAAGAAGATCGTGTCATGCCACTTCATGCATCACATAAATGGACAGGGCTGATTATAAGCAAACTTTTAAGTGGGTGATATCACGATTCTCACTGCCACAACCGCCAGTAGAGGACATAGGACTAAACAACTAAGCTTAGTATGTGTCTAACGACCATAAAATCTGGTATGTGGATCAATTGCGAAGGCATTGACATAGTAAGAATTTCGTCAGGGTTAAGCATACATTAATTTGATTCAACCCTCACCCAAACCAAGTCGTGTGGATTAAAATTAAAACTAGAAACCAGACAGAAAATCATTAACCAGATTATCAAACTGAGAAAAAATAAAATATGGAAATTATGGAAAGAAAAAAGAAATGGAATTATGACATATCAATCCGAATCTCCAACCTTTCTAAATTTCATGTTTGATACAATTGTTGTACTATGTCTATAGTATTAGTCATACTATATAACTGGATAATCAATTCGTACTTTGAAGGGTCGGGTTTATAATGCCTTCTGTCATAGCCCAATTCTTCTTAATGGCCTCAAATCCTTGCTATGTTACTACTTGTGGCAAGAGTCACTAACAACATAGTTTCTGTTTATTCATAGTATCGCATTTGTCTTAGTCGTCATGTCCTCAATTTAAAGAATTACTTCTCTCTGGTTATCGTCTCCAAGCTATCATAGAATAAGACTATTGGCGTCCATCATTTAGCAGAATCTATTAATCTCACGCATTCAATCTTTGCATTGAGCTTATACCTCGTCTATTCGTGTTTAGCGCCTCCTACTTTGAAGCCCTTTCGTAATAAAATTAATGGGTGAAACTTCGCGTCTAGAGCCTGGTCCACTATCTTATAACATTATATTAATGTGTGTGTGGTTAATTCATTCACACCTTGCGAGCTCCCTGAACTACCGCGACAGTCTTATGCGAACATCCCTGAGATGCTGAGCAAAGGTCTTTAATTCGTGACCTTAATAGGAATTCAAGTTTAACGAAAATAATTTCAAAAAAGCAATATCCAATAGTACTCGCAAACATAAGGATAATATCTGACTTGGTGACTCTCCAAGCAGTATCACCCGTATTTCCTCATGTGAACAAAACTCCTTAACAATGACCCGTGTAACTCCCTATAAGATATTAGATGCCCTATCCGGCGAAGGAGCTTTGTATCAGTTAGAATAAACCACAAGTGCTCGAGAAATGATCTGGAATGCTCGGGCTACTGTTCCGCAAGTTCAGTGAGATCGCGCGGATACCTTTTGGAGCCCATCCTATTTAACCGTATCCTCTATGCGGAATATTGGTCTGATGCTACACTACAAAGCACCTTAGACTCATCACTGCTCACGCATATCATACTACAAAACTAACACTCGCGAGCTATCTGCGTAAAGGTACCTCTTTCCTTTTTCAGTATCGTAAATGACCCGTCTGGGTCAAAATTTGAACTTCTATCTTGTTCCTTAAGGTGCTCGCCCTGTAAGTAGCCTGATGCCATTCGGCGAACTTTTCGTACACAAATGCAAGCATTAATTATATTTTTACTTTATTTAGGCTATTTAGTGAGAAGCAGTACGTTCTATTAATAAGATAGTCAATACCATACACACCCTGAAGAAACCTTTTTAGATCACATGGCAGGCACCACCCACTCCAATGCCTCATCACCAGCAGACAACAATGTCTCATTAAATATCAAGTTCACCAGTCATGTCCTCTATGCAAAGTACTTACAAAACATTCTCACAAGACGTACGACAAAAATACAAACAATCTAACACAACCAAGACCATAACCCCCTTCCTGCACACATCATTGCCCTAACTAATACAAAAAGTTTGGCAAATGCAAAACAAGTATGGCCAACACTACACACCTGCTCTCATATAAGATTATCGTATGAGACATAACAAAACCGTATATACCGAACAAACTCCAAACACGTACATCATCAAGATAACAAAGAGAAAATTTAATAGATCCCAGAAATCTACACTCAATATTATTTGATGAGAGACTGACCAAATTTCAATCTTAACTGTCCATATACCAACCCAAGAAAAACCTAAAACCTAAATTGTTGAATTGTATACAAACTACCAGAGGGTCCAACCTGCCGACGTAGGTTTCCAAATCAGCCCTTCATCTGCGTCTAAACAATTAGCCTTTCATGTGACAAGCTAATGCCACATACGCTGACGTATGACTTTTGCCCCATCACATACCAACATGAACAAATCGTAGATAATTTTGAAAACGCTGAAAGCTAGAGTATTTGCCATTTTTGACGAACTTCAGGATGCTAAATAACTCCTAATATACCTCCAAATGAAATCTGTGATTTATATTTTTTTTTATATCTGATATCTTCTATCTAATCGATCAAGAAGATCCAGTCTTAAGCTACGATGCGAATGCATATATTATTCACTCAATAATCGTACGCTAGACTCAAACGCATTCTCTCCAGAATTTCAACCCTTACCTCCTCAGCAAGACATATACAAAAAAAAGAACAAATACTGTACTGGGTAATCTCATAAACACAACGTGAAATAGCTACTTAACAATCAATAGGGAAAATGTGCTTCATCTCTTCAACACTACTGATTTTTGCCTCAATCTTCCCTTCTCAAACGCCAAACTTCTGAAATTGCTTCTTACTGTATTTCAGTTGCAGCCCTATTTCAGTTCATCATCCAATCCAATATCAATCTCTCTCTGGATGAAGCACAAACATCCAATGTGAGAAATAGATCAGCATAAGCAAAGTTATCTTAGGGCTTTTTGTTGTGAGATTTTAAAGTCAATGTAAAGCATTTTAATAATCATCAACTTGAAACTCATTGCTATTAAAGTCATCGAGGAATATGAAACTATGTCTTATTTTTTGTGTTCACAAACGTGCAATTCTGAAAAATTATTATTTTTTTAAACAAATCATATTATTGATACCTGTGTCATGTTATCTACTACTTCTCTACACTATTCCTTTATAAGCTCATGTTTAAGTTATACACTGACATCTCAAATATATACCATATATTCTTTTTTTATTAAAATTAATTATACACATAAAAACCTTCTAATTAAAAAAAAAAAAATTCAGCATCAATGTAACAGAATAATATTACCTTCTTCTTTCTCTCAATCTTTTCTCTTTCTCTCCACTGCTCTCATCTCTTGGCTTCACTTAACTCTGTAACAGTATGCTCCCTCAGGGGGTGGAACCAGCAAAACTTTAACTTGTTAAGCTGATCTCTTCAACCTTTGGTCCATAGCAGGCGGACTATAATTCAACAACATTAACAAATCTTGTAATAAAATGAGTATTAATCATTATTCAACAACAATATAATCCAATATCTTTGTCAATTACAGAAGAAATAATATTAATCATTAATCAAAAGATAACATCATTGTGCATGTTTAACAGTTCCATACATACAATTGGAAAAGTGACTCATAAATCATTGATAAGTCCACTAATCTAGTAGTAATTATTAAGTTTGTGAAATCTACTTCATCTCAGACAATAAGAAGTGAAAAAAGGGCAATGATAGACATCTGATATTATGTTTAGTGAATACATATTGAAACAAATCCCTATTTTTACTACTAGACTCTGACTCTTTCTTGTTACATTTATTCATAAATACTAAGAGGAATTTATTATAATTTAACATCTCATCTACCAGTTTCCCTTAGCTCCATCGTGCAATAAGTCACTCAGCTTTACAAAATACTCTCTTTGAATCAACCCCACAATCTTTCAAGAGTATTCTCATTGGTATAACGCCAGTTCCACGTCTTTGAACTTTCTCTAGCCTCCAAGTGGAATTTTTTTAATTCTATCACATTTATAATCCCTCTGTCCAGATAAAACATTTATATATCTATTCATCTCTAGCACTAAGGGTGAAAAATCAATTATTAGCAATATGTACTTCCCAAAGATAATTGAGGCCAAAAAGTTACTAACATATATACCAAAACCTAATTTATATCTATAAAATTAATACATTCCCTAATTTTCATGTTTTTTTTAGAAAAGATCATACCGCAGATCCTCCTCGATCTGCTTATGTGTAAACACTTTCCACAAAATATATGGGCTCCCGAAACCAAAACGATTTTATTTCAAAAACAATAAACAACAGCCTTCGAGTCTGTTATATCTGTATGCTACAAAAATGACGGTCCTAGAAAAAATCCATCTTCAACAAAACCATGTCAAAAGTTGTTCCCAACTAACCCCACACACCTGGTGGTTAGTTAACATCGTTCTCTATGCGTAAGTTTTTGAATCATTTTGTGTCATTGGATCAATAATTATTATTGATATCTATCCACAACATTATTGCATTTTCACCCAACCTTCTTTATATCCAATTAAAATATAAAAATTTCGTGTTAAACATTTTTTTTTACTTCACTTTTATTACACTTGATGCACCACTCACATACAAGAATATATCTATATTCTCTCTTATAGTAATATTCTTGCAAATTATTTTTTTAATAACCAATAATAAAATTTCCAAATTTGTCACTAGTATTACATATCATATGAATATTCGAGAAACTACTTTCACTTCATAATCTACTAATATCATTATATTCTATAATATCTTATTTACTTAGTAACATCCAACTAACCCCTTTCAAAAGTATCCCTAACCCCAGAGCCCCATCACATTAAAGCTACAGACACATAAAAGAGACAATACGAAATGCCATAGTATTTAACCTGTTGTAGCTTTTGTATAACTATAAGTTATACTAAAAAACGGCCACTTAATTTATCATCTCCGGAGATAAATAAAACATCAAAAATGACAAATTTACTTCAGAAGGTAAAAAACAAACATTTGTTTCTAACTTCTAATGGCTTAATATGTGTGCGTCTAATAAGTGTGAAGCCAGTGCAATAGCAACAACCTTGAGGTAATCTTGCGAATATATAATTATATCCGTTAAAAAAATGACAATGTTTCAACTAACCCCACTTCATCCCCAAAATATGCTCTTCACCAGGTGTATCAAACTTTGCCTCAACTTAACTAAAATAGGAAATCTCATAATGACTTGTTTAAAAGGTTCAAAGTTTATCATCGGCCATCAACACAGTACTCTCTCCCTACCTACAATCCAACAAAAGCAATTACATCAATACCTCAAGAAAATTCCCTGCTACACTTGTTCCATATACTCTGATGATACTTATTGGGTCGACTCGTCTCCATCAGTATATTACTCTCACTCATGAATGCCCTGCTACAAATCAGCAGCTCCATGAGAATCTTCCTCTCTCCATCTAGATTCACCTTTAATGACCTTTCACCTCCTTATTTTGGTTGTACAACAAACTCTATAATCCTTGTGACCTCTCTTCTTGTTTGGACCCAATCAGTGCATGTTCAGAGTGTCATTTCTTCTTTGATCTTTGACCTGTGCTCTCCAATTCTAATTACAAAATAAACAAATATAATAAGCACATGGTGAAATGCAAACAAAAAAGCATTTAACACTATCACCTACATAACAAATCGAACAACATTCTCTATTACAACACCTTATTACAACAAATAGTTTTTCCAATTAGATTTGTTCCACTCTCCCCAAAAAAGTATCTGTGTCTATATGAAAACAATACAGCATATAAAAAAAAAAATATGTTAACTAATCAAGTAATAAATGCACAAAAATGAAGACAGACAATAAATCTAACATGGAATAAAGTATTTCTAAATACTGAAATCTACATACATGCACAAATTATGTTACATAAATATCATTGCTATTTCACCTCTCCTCACACACAAAAATACATGAAAGATAACAGTGCAACAATCGAATCTCTTATTCGAATTATGATAAAAAGTAAGAACAACAGACGTTAAAAAAGACAAGAATATTTACACAACAATTTATATCACAGGTGCTTCTATCAAAACTTAATAATCTTTTAAGGTTGGTTGTAACAGAATAGAAATGTTAATACAAGACATTAAAGCATGTGCAAACATAGAAATTATCAATCCATTGCAATGTTGAAGTCTATTATCATCTCTAACGAACACTACAATACATATAGTATATCATTTTTAAATCTGAGCTTTCTCTTTAACCTAAAGTATAAATTCTTCTAAAGTAGTTGCCAAACCAGTGATCTTCAACATAAAAGTTACATTCTTTGCGAAATTAGTAGTGCAAACCTGTAATTTCTCTTTTTCAAACAAAAGTTTATAATTCTTATCTTATTTTATAGTGTGTAACCCAATTGATTTTCTTCTTTTCAAAACCTAAAGTTAATATTCTGCTGTATTTTCAGCATGGTGAAACCTGGCATTTCATTTCTTCAACACAAAAGTTTTTATAATTTCTCGATGTTTATAGTTGTCAAAACTATTTTCTTTCTTTCAACAAAAGTTATAATCATAATCCTTCTGGATTGTATCAGTGTGTCAAAACTTATCTTTCTTGTCAACTACAACTTTTATAACTTCTCTGTATTTAGTCAGGTGGCTGACACTGGATTTCTTCGTTTTCAAACCTTAAAAAGTTTAATTCTTTCTGTATTGTCAGTATGTGTGAAAACCTGTATTCTTCTTCAACCTTAAAGTTTTAGAATTTCTGATGCGTAGTGATGTGTCTAAACCTGTATTTCTTCTTTTCAACCTAAAGTTTTCTATATATTCTCTCCTGGATTCTATACGGGTATTGTAAACCTGGTTATTTTCTTCTTTCAACTAAGGTTATTATAATCTTCTTATGTATACACGTGTAACCTACATTTCAATCTCTGTCAATCCTAAATTTATGAATTCTCCTGTAAGTAGTATATGTGAAAACCTGTTATTCTTCTTCACCTAATTTTTTAAATTCCTTTCGGATTTGATAATGGTCAAAACCGTAGTTCTCTTTTCACCCTCAAAGTGTTTATAAATTCTCTGTTATCTAGTAGTGGTGAAACCTCGCTATTTCTCTTTCACCTAAATATTATAATTCTTCCTTATTCTTTAGTAGGGAAACCTTTGTATTTTCCCTTCAACCTTAACAAGTTTATAATCCTTCTGATGAGTAGTGCCAAACTCATAGATTCTTCTTTTTCAACCTAAAGGTTTATAATCTTCCTGTGATTTAGTAGGTGGAAACCTGGTATTTCTTCGTCAAACTCTAAAGCTTTTATTAAAGTCTCTGTATTTTATAGTGTGTGAAACCTAGCATTTCTTCTTCACCTAAGTTTATCATTTATAATCTTGCTGATTGTAGATCATGTTCTTAACTTTGTGAACAAAAACCCTGTTATTCTTTCAATTTTTCAACAAAGGTTTTAAATTCTCATGTATTTATCAGGTTTGTCAAACTGGTGTTCTTCTTTTCAATCCTAAAGTTTATACATTCTTCTGTTTTTAGTCTATGTGTCAAACCTCGTATTTCTTTTCCAACTCTAATAAGTTTTATTAATTCTTCTTAGACTTTATTAGTGTCTTCAAATCCTGGTATTCTTCTTCAACCTAAAGGTTTTATAATTCTTCTGTATTGTTAGTAGTGTGTCAAACCTGGTGTTTTCTTCTTTTTCAACCTAAAGGTTTTATAATTCTTCTGGATTGTTAGTAGTGTGTCAAACCTGGTATTTTCTTTTTCAACCTAAAGGTTTTATAATTCTTCTGGATTGTTAGTAGTGTGTCAAACCTGGTATTTTCTTCTTTTTCAACATAAAGGTTTTATAATTCTTCTGGATTGTTAGTAGTGTGTCAAACCTGGTGTTTTCTTCTTTTTCAACCTAAAGGTTTTATAATTCTTCTGTATTGTTAGTAGTGTGTCAAACCTGGTATTTTCTTCTTCAACCTAAAGGTTTTATAATTCTTCTGTATTGTTACTAGTGTGTCAAACCTTTTATTTCTTTTTCGACATAAAGGTTTTATAATTCTTCTGGATTGTTAGTAGTGTGTCAAACCTGGTATTTTCTTCTTTTTCAACCTAAAGGTTTTATAACTCTTCTGTATTGTTAGTAGTGTGTCAAACCTGGTATTTTCTTCTTTTTCAACCTAAAGGTTTTATAATTCTTCTGTATTGTTAGTAGTGTGTGAAACCTGGTATTTTCTTCTTCTTCAACCTAAAGGTTTTATAATTCTTCTGTATTGTTAGTAGTGTGTGAAACCTGGTATTTTCTTCTTCAACCTAAAGGTTTTAAAATTCTTCTGTATTGTTAGTAGTGTGTCAAACCTTTTATTTCTTTTTCAACATAAAGGTTTTATAGTTCTTCTAGATAATTAGTAGTGTGTCAAACCTGATGTTCTATCAGAGGGTTTAATGGTAGAAATTGACAGCAAGTCAAACCATGATGCATGACAGACGGAACATCACCGTGTCACATGGTGTCATTCTGACCAATCAGTGATTAGAATTTTAGTATGAGGTATATACTGTAGTGTTTCAAACCTGGTGTTTTCTTCTTTTTCAATCTAAAGGTTTTATAATTCTTCTGGATTGTTCTTGCTGCCTCATCCTCATCCATCTGCTTTTTGAGAGCTTGCGAGAATTATTGGAAAACATTTGATTTAAAACAAATATAAAGACTTCAGAGTTATACCACCACATGATTATTGAATACATTGGGTTACTGATTACCATAATTACATATTAAAGGCATTACTATATCTGCATAGTACATATCCCAAATATATACAGGATTACATGAAACTTATTCACACTTGTATTATATGGTACATCAATCATTACACAATGTGCTTCTACATTTCAAACACTAATAATAGGCTCATCAAACACTGATAATAGGCTCATCAAACACTGATAATAGGCTCATCAAACACTGATAATAGGCTCATCAAACACTGATAATAGGCTCATCAAACACTGATAATAGGCTCATCAAACACTCACAATAGGCTCGATCATCTTCTTTACATAATAATCCTGAGAAAAGTATTTCTTTTCATCTTTTATCTTTGTATTTTTCTTATATTTGTGCCTCCCTCTATTTTAAAGTTGTCCGCCAGTTCCAATTAAAAGGAAATTAACTTGTATGTAGTTGGGTTAATATGTTTGAGATATCATGGACATACATGTATAGTGTCACTTTCATATCATACTCATGTAAGACATGTAATTCCTTCATTATTGGCCTCAAAATAAGTATAGAATCAACTTGTAAATTGTGCAGTTAGTACTTGTGCAACAATCACTTCAATTCTGGTTAAGATAAATTTTCTGAAAGTTAATAAACAAAATAATCTCAATCTCTCTCTCTCTCTCTTATGCGGCGGTCACAACTCGTCGTAGGCTACGGGGCATGTGCCATCAACGTAGCCTGTGTTGAATGTATAATGCATGCACAGGTCCTGGGTCAACTTCTGCGATTCCTCCGTTTCTGTAGTAAGGGTAAAAACTTCCTGCACGTTGTACATGCATTGCACCTGTAAGGTACCTTTGCTGCACGAATTTACTACGAAATCCATCGTAGGGAGTTGCACATCGAATGTACGGCGAGTTGTGACCTCTGCATTACTTGCTCTTCCTATTTTGTTTTTTAAATCTTTCTCACAGCAAAGCTACCTGTAGGCCTAGGCCTATAACATTTAAACAATTGTATCATTTTTATTAGTACATGTTTCTGAGTATTGTATAGTCAACTTCTTTTTTTTCTTTTTTTTTTGTTAATATGAATCACATCAAATCCATACCTTTCTTCTCTTCCTTTGCTAAAATTGATAGTATAATTAGATAGGATAAGCGGAAAACAATGATTGAAATTAATATTGCATGAACATTGATTTCCACAAGCAATGGATCTTATTTCAGCAAAACAAAGGCACTCCCAATTTGTACATGTACAAAAATGAAATACATGGTATTTCATAAAAGAAAGCTTTGAAACCATCATGTATCTGAATCTTGAATTAGTGAATTCATCATTTTAATGTTACAAACATGTATGTGACCATGTATAATTCTATAGACCAACAATAAACTACTAATTGAAACAATCCCCTCCCCCCCCCCCCCCCCCCACCCCGTCCCATCATCTTCTCTTAAATTTGAAATTCCCAAATCACTGTTGGTTTCATGCACTTCCATAGACTTGAACAGAGGACAGTTTGCGGCTAAGACGGCAAAATGTTTAGTGATTATAGCACCACAGAATGCAAAACTTGTATGCTTTAATGTCTGATTCTAAGAATAAGATGACATATCCTGCTCAATGAATTTCCCTTTAATTTACATGAATACACCCTTTCAACCAACTGATTAGCTCATAGAAAATGAAATAAAAACCTGTTTTTGCTGTAAGTTTAATCCTGTCACTCATCTTATCCACATTGATAGTGAATATTTTGATGATATATGTGGTGTTTGGTAAAAGCTTCTCAATCGTAGTCTTGGTTATCTCAGGGTCAGTAATATTAATATCCTCTATTTCCTTGTCCGTCTTGGATTTGTTCTTCTTTCCCTTTTTGTCCTTCTTGTTCTTCTCCTCTTTCTCTCCATCTTTATCTTTCTTTTCGTTGGCAAGAGATGTTGTTTCTTTTTTCTTCTTCTTTTCCTTGTTCTGATCTTTTATATCATCATTTGTACCTTCAATGATAGATTTGTCCTTTTTTTCTTCTTCCTTCTCATCATCTTCATCAACCACAATGGTAGTTCTTTCCTTCCTATCTTCCATTTGCTTTTCTTCCTTTTCATCTTCCTTTGAATCTTTTTTGGTTTCTTCCTTGTCATCCTTTTCATTATCTTCCTTTTCTTTATCACCAAGTGTGGTTTTTTCCTTCTTTTTCTTCTTATCGTGTCCAATTTCGTTTTCATTCTCACCAGCTGTTGTCTTTTCTTTTTGCCTATTTTTGTTCTTCTTCTTATCATCTTTACCATTTTCTTTTTCAGATTCATTCTCTTTTGTCTCACTGTCCTTCTCTTTTTTCTTTTTGTCCTTTTCTTTAGATTTATCTTTTTTATCCTTCTTATCAGTCTTGTCTTTACTCTTCTGCCCTTCTTTCTTCTCTTCAGCAGTGCAGGTCACCAAGTATCCTGTAAGGTTGCCGTCAGGTCGTTTCCATGACAATTCAATTGATGTAGATCTTGCAGTCTCAATCACAGCATTCTTAACTGGATGTACTTTGTCTTCTTCCTTCAGAACTACAGGAGCTGTGATCAAACAAAGAAGCAATATTTCATTTCTCTTATTTGTTATAGTAATGGTTTATATATTTTGTTGTCCCAGGAGTCCTATGTAAAACCTCCAGGCTGACTCAGGTTGCATAGTCTTCAAGCCCAATGTGAGTCTGCAGCTCCACAGACACATTTCTGTGAGATTTTTGTCAGGACTTTGTATTTTTCACTTCGGAACAGTAATATTAATGTTGCTGTAATACATAATCGCACTATCCACACTTTTTGGTCATTTTGTATGCAGCACTTCAAGGTTTCTGGCATGACAAGAAGTTCAAAATGACTTCTTGAATTGCTAAATAAGCCTTCCAAGAGGCCCTAAACTACCCATAATGCATAACCAAGGTCAGTTTGGAAACCACTGACCAGCCAGAGATGAAGGTATCGCAAAGCAAATACTGCATAGAAGAAACTGTATAGAAACTGCCTCGTAAAGACCCAAGATTTGCAGTCAGACCCACTGGGGGGGGGGGGGGGGGGCTTTGGGCAGTTCCTGAGCTCAGTTAAACCAAGATTATAACTTTCATGCCATGATTTTATTAGAGTAAATTAGATTTGCGGGCAAAGATGAACTTTTTGCAATCTGGTGATATAAAGACAAAGTCTTCAACTTAAAGAACATTGTCCTGATTATAGTCCTTGACATCCCTATGTAACCGTTATGGGTTTTCTTCTTTGCTGGTTGCATTGGAAATCTCTTAAGAATAAGAGGCATCCTGATACAGACAAATTTAATAAGATACTGGATGAAAACATGCAGAAGTACTCATATAAATGTTAATTTGGACAGCATTGGACATACCAAAACTACAATGTTCCAATGCATATGGCCAATTTAGTCAATAAGTGGATCAAGGACAATCGTAATGAACAATCTGGAGAGGAAAATTTGAAAGCCTGACACAATTCCCACTGGAAATGTATCTGGGAAGGTGAAGACTCACATGATGGTTGAAAGACCATGCAACCTGAGTCAGCCTGGAGGTTCTACAGAGGATTCATGGGACAAACCTCGCAGACGACCTGAAGAAAGGCTCTGGACACTTGCCAGAACTATATCAGATGGTCATTTCTAAAAAAAACTTTGCAATCGTGGTTACTAAATTGGACCGAGTACCCCTAGGGTATGAATACTTATGAACATGGTGTCTTCCATTAAACTGTCAATAAAATATCCCTGAAATACAAAATTTGTCAAAATTTCAAATTTTCTTAATTGCTCAGTTGTTGGTAACCTACTTATCACCAGAAAGTGGGATGAAACACATCCAGTTAGTAGCACGACTCAAAAAGTTGCAAAATGACAAGGGTATGAATACTTATGATCACAACCGTATCTAAATATTTGCTACTTTGTGCCGTTTTCAAATCACAATATGCTGTTTGTAGAATGTGATTATATGGAAAGTACATCTACTTACATGGTTTGCCACTTAACTTGACTGAATCACTTTTAGACTCTCCATCCAGGCTGTAGATCTTAATCACATACATGACTTCAGGGTCCAAATCATTAAAGACAGCCTCAGTAATGGCTGGATCATCTAGCCTAAGCTCTTTTTTCTCAGTCTTATCACTAGATGTTTTCTCCTTCTTTTGCTTTTCTTCTTTTTTGTTGTTTTTGTCATCACCAAGAGTTGTTTTGTCTTTTTTCTTTTTCTTTGTTCCTTTCTTTTCATCACCATCTAGAGTTGTTGGATCTTTCTTCTGTTCTTCTTTCTTTGTTCCATCATCATTTCCATCTTCTTTATCATCTTCTTTGATATCTGTTTTGTTTTCTTCTTCTTCTCCCGTCAGGTCTTCTTTATTTTCATCACCTTCTTTTCCCTTCTCTCCATTTATTGCTTCTTCATCTTCCTTGTCCTTCTTCCTCTTATCTTTACTCTTCTTCTTTCCTTTATCTTCCTTCTGATCATCGTCATCCCCTTTCCCCCTTTCTTCTTCCCCCTTCTTTGTTTTCTTCTTTTTGTCTCCTTTCTCTGAAGAGCATGTGATCAGATAACCTTTGACCTCTCCATCAGGTCGTTCCCAGGTTACCTGCAGAGCCCCAGGAATTGCAACTAGCTTGCTGTTTGTCACAACTGCCAATTTTGTCGTTTTTTCTGAAACAAATTGAAAAACAAATTAATCACATTGCAACTTCTTTTGTCTTAGGAAGGATATTGGAAAATTACTTTGAAATAATGTATGTAATATTAAATATCTGTAAATAAAAAGGAAGTTCTTTTACAAAGAATATTTATTTAGAATGAAATGATTATTTAGAAAAAAGTTTATAAAAAAATAAGACAACTGCAATATTTATGTGTACAGTTTCAGAAATGGACCGCTCTGGCCTTTAATCTACAATCCCAAATGATCAATTTGCCGTTATTTTATGGGTGATACATACATACATGTACAATGGACAAATCTTAAGAGGATCTTGAGATATCATGATAAACCAAGACTATATACTACTCATGAATTGACCTACATGTAGATACCCTAATATTTAATCAGATCATCTTATAGTAAAACCTGAAAACAAAATGACCCAGGCACCTACTTCAACATCAGAAATTATTGTTATATACATGAAAAAACAAGCTCTTAAATCAAGTGATAAACTTGATTTTCTTGTATACAACCATCAAGCAAGATATATCTGCAGAGTTCAAAACTTACTTAGTGCAGCCTCAGTTGAGGCTTTGTCAATTTCATCATCTCCATCCATGACAAAGACTTCCATCAGATATATTATTCCTTCCTGTAGGTCATCAAAGGTCACAGAGGTCACACTAGGGTCACCAATTTTAACCTCTATGATAGTAGTATCATCTACTGGTAGATCCTTTGGTTGGCATAAGACCCTATAGCCTGTACATGCTGTCTTTGCTGACTTGCTCCAGGTAGCTTTAAGGCATGATTTGACCCATTCTGTTGCTATAGTGATAGAGCCAGTGTCTTGTTCAGACATCATATCTGTATGTAAAGCAAATGAGATGATTTGATTAATACAGGTTTACAAATTCACACAATCCTCAATAGCATCAAAGATATGCTATATCTTAGTATGTTAATGATCATAACTATAGTCAATCTAAAGAAATACAACAAGCCAGTTGAAATAGATTCATAGATCCTGTCTTTCTTTATGAACCTGGCCATCTATACCACAAATTCAATCTTCCAAGGCAATTTTCAAATCATCAGAAAACTAAATATATTTATCTGTTTGTGTACATTTTATCTTCTCTTCCCATCTTCCCATCATCACCAGCCTCTTATTTATTTACAGGTTTGATGGAATCTAAGAAAGGATCTAATTCATCTTTAATGCTGTCATCAAAAACAACTTGCAACTTTTACAACATTTTCATCTGAAGAACGGACCTGATAAAGAATGACTAACCTGTTTTTGCTGAGATCTTGATTCTATCACTCTTCTTCTCTTCTACCATAGTGTAGATCTTAATTACATACTCCTCATCTGAATTCAAACCTTCAAACATCACTCTATTATCATCAGGATCTTCTATCTTTATCTCTCTCTCCTTATCGGATTCTTCTTTCTCTTCTTCTTCTTTTGTATCTTCATCATCTTTGCTTTCTTCTTCATCTTTCTTTTTCTTCTCTTTTTTTGCCTTCTTGTCTTTGGAAGATTTTTTGTCTCTAGGAGTAGCAGCAGCAGCAGTGGTTTGACAGGTGACCAAATACCCAGTCACAGGTCCTTTAGGTTTCTCCCAAGTAATGGTCAGAGAAGTGGTACCAGTCTCAGATATCACACCATTCTGTACTCTGTGGATCTTCAGTGTCTCTGTTTTAAGAACAGATAATCGAGTCTTCATTATTTTTGATTTATCAAGAAACTTCATAATGTATCATTATAACAAAGCAAGATTCGAGAAAGGACTTTTTCATCTTTCACTATCATGATTTAAAAGTCAGATCTGTCTCATTTTGGCATGTATCAAGTATAGTGCACCAAACTCTAGCTACATTGAGAACATTTCATTTTCATTCATGTGCCTTATTTTAGTGACAATAGCAAACAATTAACATAATTGCTTTGAAGAACTTAGGTTTTGGGAATCTCCAAATGACCATGAAAGAGTACAGGGATTTGATTGAAGTTCTCCTATGCATTTGTTTGAAATAATGGATAACAGTACTTACTTGTTTCTGCATCTACAGACATCACATCACTCTTAGAATCATTGGTTACCGTGACGATGCTGATAATGTAAGTTGTGCTCTCTTCCAGCTCATCAAATGATATAGTCTCTATACCCGGTTTATCTAGTGTTATCTGAGAGAAAGGGGAATAAGAACAAAAGTAATTCAGTTGTAAGAAAAAAGATGGGGCCTACTCATTATTGAATAATTAAACAATTCATATATACTGGTTTCCTCCACCAGTGGAATGTATGTGTACATGAAGCATATTATTAAGACTGCATTAATGATCAAACTCTGACAAGATAATAGTGGATATAAGAACAAAGTACCTCCTTGATAATTGTAGTTGGATCAGTTTTCTTGGTACATGTCAGATGATAACCAGTAACATCATCTTCAGTGGGTTTCTTCCATTTAACTGTGATGTAGTCAAGGGAGGGTGTGGCAAGGAGATCTTTGACCAATGGAACCACAGTGGGCGGAGTCTCCTCATTGGGCGGAGTCTCGTCTGATGTAGGTAAGGCATCAAGGAGCTCGCTGGCTTCAAGTAGTTGGGCAATGTCTTCTGAATAATCAACCTCAGAAGCTTCTACAGCAGCTGAAATAAACAATTAATATACTTACATGTAGATGTACATGTACTTGTCATGAAAAATTGTCTTTGAACATAGAGGGAAACAGACCCGAGACAGCAAATGATCTCATTAAAGTGACAAGGGACAATAAGAAAAATACATGTCCTTAGACGATGAATCTAGCTCTTTACAGGTAAAGTTGCAGTGTTTTGCAAGTTTAAAAAAATGCTTGAGAAGTCTATTTTAATATAATATTGTTTTTTAAAAAGTAGAAATACATGTAGAAACCAATCAATGAGGTTTTTAATAAAAACCTATGAAAGGTAATTCAATATAATGCTCTAATCAAAAACTTAATCATAAAGAACTTGCAACTTTGCCTCAACAATCATTTCATTTTCAACTGGAAAACGGACCTGATAATAAATGACTTTGCCTCTACAATCATTTCTTTTCAACTGGAGAACGGACCCAATAATGAATGACTTTCCCTCTACAATCATTTCATTTTCAACTGCAGAACGGACCTGATAATGAATGACTTTGCCTCTACAATCATTTAATTTTCAACTGGAGAAGAGGCCTGATACTTGATGCGGTAGATCAAACAGGAAGCTATACTGGGATACTGCTATAACTAACCTGTTTTTGCTGAGATCTTGATTCTATCACTCTTCTTCTCTTCTACCATAGTGTAGATCTTAATTACATACTCCTCATCTGAATTCAAAACCTTCCAAACTTCACTCTATTATCATCAGGATCTTCTATCTTTACTCTCTCTCCTTATCGGATTCTTCTTTCTCTTCTTCTCGCATGTATCTTCATCATCTTTGCTTTCTCTTCATCTTTCTTTTCTTCTCTTTTTTTGCCTTCTTGTCTTTGGAAGATTTTGTCTCTAGGAGTAGCAGCAGCTGCAGTGGTTTGACATGTGACCAATATAACCAGTCACAGGTCCTTTTAGGTTTCTCCCATGTTAATGGTCAGAAGAATGTGGTACCAGTCTCAGATATCACAGCATTCTGTACTCTGTTGGATCTTCAATTGGCTGAAGAAAAATAAAATTCAGAGAAGAATTTAAACAGTTATTTGATCAAGTTTTGAAGACAAACATATTCATTGTATCTACATGCAGAATAAGGCAAAAAAAAATCTTACATACATGTACAAACAAAGAACAAAACTGGCCAACATCAAGAAGTCGTGGGATGTTTCTTAAATTAATATAGTAAATAAATGGTAGTATTTTAAATTGAGTTGTGATTGGTTGAAATGATGTCACGTGTCATTCACGTTTGTATAGTGAACGGTTTTTGTATATTGAACGTTTTTTTTGTTATAAATTGAACGGTTTTTACACTGTGCCTTAAAATGAATGGTGAAATCGACCGCCTTGTTGCGCTAGCGCGTAATAAACAGTAAATGGTGCGCACAACAATGATACGCGGAGCAACAATATACGTCAGTACAATAGCTTAATTAGCACCAAAAGTTTGGCAAACATTGGCAAAGATAAACCAGATTAGGCAAGGTCAAAAGATTTAGGGTTTATTTACTATATAAAATAGTGCATGCTCTATTAATGCAAACATTACTGACTATGTGAAACTCCAAATACTAAATTATCCCTCGTGCACATCCGATTTTCAACTTCGGCCTACGGCCTCGGTGAAATAAATGTGCCCTCGGGATAATTTAGTATTTGTCGTGCACATAATCTAGTATGTTGCATTATAGAACATGCACTATTTATATAATACATCATTCATTTGATAATCATTTGCATTATAAGTAGCCAAACCCTATATAGATTTTTTATATCTGCTCGTGCATAGGAATGATTTGTCAAATTAAGTCAAGCTAAGCGGTGACAGAGTGGGTGCTAGTGATAGTTTTCTTTTCCATTTTACTCAAGTGATCAAAAGATTTGAACCATACAGTCATGTACAGTGTACATGTACCTACAAAAAGATG